>JAQQZX010182338.1:0-19653 GCA_030068355.1 Notoglanidium maculatum
GGAAACGTTATCTCATTTCACTGTACACTGTACCACATGTATACGGTAAATGACAATAAAAGTCACTTGAACTTGAAAGGGTATGGCCAGAAGCCGGGTGTAGATTACGGGGAAACATTTTCTCCTACCGCTAATATGACTAGCATTAGGGTGTTGATACAGAAAGCAGCACAGGAAAACGTGATATTACACCAAATGGATGTCAAAACTGCTTACCTACATGTGCCAATAGATTGTGAAATAGATGTAGAGCAACCAGAAGGTTATGAGGTAAAAATCGAACACAAATGAAAAGTTGGTGTATAAAATGAAAAAGTCACTTTATGGGCTAAAACAATCAGGCAGAAATTGGAACAAGATGCTACATGAGTATATGAACGAGAACAATTTTGTACAAAATCCTGCTGACCACTGTGTATACACGAAAAAGACAAAGAATGAAAAAATGATCATAGTAGTGTGGGGGGGGATGGATGATGTGATCGCTGCTAGTGATGAAAATGCACTAAAGGCTACAAAGGAGATGCTAACTGCAAAATTCAAGATGAAAGACTTGGGCAAACTGAAACATTTTCTTGGTATAGATTTTGACCATGGAGAGGGATATGCGAAGATGTCACAGAAAACATATGTGGAAACAATGCTAGAGAGATTTGACATGCAAGACTGTGAACCAAGAATGACACCTTGAGAACAAAAATTTAACTACACTGACAACATAAACATGAGTAATGTCAAAAATTAGAGAGGCAGTAGGTAGCTTGATCTGTCTGACTACATGCACAAGACCTGATCTGAGTTTTATAGTTAGTAAACTGTCACAGTACTTCATTGAGCCAACGGAGGAGCAATGGATGACCGTAAAACATGTGCCAAGATATTTGAAAGGTTCATCTGAGAAGGAACTATGTTACAGGCGATGTGACAATTAGAAATTGGGGCTACTAACGTACAGTGATGCGGATTGGACAAATGCAATGGACAGGCGTAGTGCAACTGGCTATTGTGTCAGCCTTAATGAGAATGGTCCTTTGATTTCATGGAAAACTAAAAAGCAACCCACCATTGCACTGTCCACTTGTGAGGCAGAGTATATGGTGTTACCACACAAGAATGTATGTAGCTGATGCAACTATTGGAAGGCATTGATGGGTGTCAGCACCCGCCACCTAAGGCTTATGAGGATAACCAAGGTGCTATGGCATTAGCAATGAACCCTGTAAACAGACAGAGGTGTAAGCACATTGACATAAAATTCCATTTTGTGAGGTCAGCTGTGAATGAAGGAAAAATCTGTTTGGAATTTTGCCCAACAGACCAGATGGTAGCAGATGTAATGTCAAAACCTGCCACAAAAGGGAAGTTGATTACATTTACAAAATTTAGGTTTGGAGAGTAACAATGTGAGAGCAAGTGGGAGTGTTGAAGTATATGGAAAATGTGCTCTCTAAATTGTATAGAGTGAATTTGTCTCATGTATTGTCACATGCATGAGTTTGTTATGATGGACAGAAACAGACAACCAATGAGATGTGACATGAGCATGTGCAAATAAAAGTAAAATGTTCCGGTTAACAATTTCAGTCTCATGGTGTGAGTTTCTCTAGCTAAATTAATAATGGATTAGGAGTCAAGTATTCACGCCAGAACCGCTGAGCAAATCCATCTCTGCCAACACTTTTATCAAACTATAATTACTCTGATTTATAAAAAAGACTTGGATAACTACAGACATTAGTTTAATGAACATTGATAAGATTATGGCAAAAATCATAATTAATAGAATGAGTACTTACCTAGAAAAAAATTCTAGAAAGAGAACAAACATGTGCCATCAATGGGAGGTATATGTGGGATAAGTTAGGTATAATAAGGGAAGTGATATTTAAAAAAGATAAAAAGGATTTCTACATCTTTAGCTTAGACCAGAAAAAGGCTTTCGATCTGGTCTCGAGAGTATTTATGGGAAGTAATGGAATACTATCATTTCCCAAAACAATTTATAAACACTGTTAAATTGCTAGATTCAGATTCTCGTGTGCAAGTGAATGTAAATGGTGTATTAACCCAGCCTTTCGAGGTTCGGAGGGGTATTAAACAGGAATGTCTGCTAAGCGCAGCACTCTATATTCTAGCGTTAAATACCCTCATGAGAAGAATTTAAAAAGATAGTGCAATCCAGGGAGTACATTTGGCCACGAATCATACAGTTCAAGTTATTGCTTACGCAGACGACCTGACCGTCTTTATAAAGCATCAGAAGGAACTGGATACTATACATAACTTTAGAGAATACGAACTGGTAACAGGTGCAAAAATTAATCAGAAAAAAAATGGAAGGTGTGTGGATCGGAGGTCACGAGCCAGCTCGGATAAATATAGATCCAAAACCGCAAATAAAGGTACTAGGAATAATAACAAACAAAGACATACAAAGGAAAAATTGGGATGAAAAAGAAAGAGAGATCAAAGTGGAACTAGAAAAAAATAATGTAGCAAATTACAAGCTGAGAGGGGAACTGATTAAAACTTCATATATTCAAAACTACTGTTTCTTTCAACAATCCTACCTCCAGATGCAAAACAAATTACAAGGATAAATAAATTGTGTGTCATGTTCTTTTGGGGCACAAATAGAGAAATTACGAAGCGCGAACTCGTGTACAAGAGTACAGAAAATGGAGGGCTAGGAATAGTAGATATAGGAATGAAAATAAAATCACATGTATAAAAAATATTGCACAACCTAACTGAAAATATACGGGACACAGCATGGCTGATCTCGGTAGGGAGACTTCCGGTACGGTGCATAGTAAAGTGGAACTGCTATGTGACTACCAAAACCTGTCCAATGTTAAATTGCCATCAGGATGAGACAATCGAGAATCTCTTAATAAGATGCAAAAGAACTGAAGAAATATGGTCAAAGATACTCAAAATTTGAAAGAAAAGTCAAAGCAATCTTATACGGGGTTTTTGATGATGTACCTCCACATCTGCATGCACTGTACACCTAGGGTACCTAGGGGTTACCTAGGGTTAGGGTTAGGCTAACCCTAACCCTAACCCTAGGTAACCCCTAACCCTAGGGCACCTAACCCTACACCTGCATAGTCAACAGTAAGATTTGGAGAACAAGGGTGAAATTGATAATACATCAGTGCATCATACCAGCAAGCAAGATCTTCAAACAAATTATAACACATTTGAAACGATTAAGATAAGAAGATGAAAGGAAGGAGCATGAAGGCAAGAGACTTATCCTATGGAACTTTCCGACTTTATAAATGCTAAATGACATGAAGGTACTTTAGACGTTGTAAAATGAAAAATAAGCATTAATATTAAACGTATGCTTTTGTGAATGTAAGGATGTAATGTAAATATTGCTCAAGAGTGTTATCATATAATGTGATCAATCCTTTTAATCCTAAATAATAAAAAAAGAAAGTATAATCAAGGCTCAACACCTATAGCCAACATGTAACACCTCCCAACCCCCTCTCAACACAGGAACACAGTCTATTGTTAGTTTGAATGATTCAGATGAATCGAATTCATATCACAAGTAGCCTACCGCTATCTATCATGAGTCTCAGCTGAAACTATGTATGGAGTGTGTAGTTTACAGTAAATTCATCAGAAAAAAATGAATTATTCAAGATAGACACCTGAGAAAGTCTATAAAATGAAACAAACGTAAACAAATACTTAAAGTACACACATGTAATAGAAAATGAAGGCACATTGTAAATGAATAAATATGCATGTGTAAAAACAATGTATGTCGCAATGGATTTTTGACAAAGCTGTGTGGATGTGGAAGTGCTTTTACTATGAATAGCGTAGGGTCTGCATTTTTAACATTTATTGAAAGTGAATCACAGCACACAAAAAAACAAAACTTCTTTTGGGTGAATCAAAAGCTGTATAGAATATAGAATATGTATTTACATTTATTTTATGTGTATTTTATAATATAAAATGCAAATAATTACATAAAGTACTTTATGAGCTATTATGGTTGAAATTGAATAATTTTTTGGTTGATTTATTTTGATTAACATACCAAATATGTAATCAGATATGTTATTCTGAATCACATTGACAAGTACCTATGTATTAATATGAAGGTATGCACTGGAATGTGTTAGTAAGATCATCATGAATGGGTGACGTCATTTCCTGTTTTCGAATTGTTTGCCAGGAGTTCTGCCTTCGGCGTTTATGCTATACATGTTTTTTTCATCAGTAATTTTGTGTTATTATTTTATTTTTCACAGTGTTTTTTACTTTTTTCCTTCTGTTACATTTTCTTTTTTTTCTTTCTCTTTGGAGAACATGGTTTTTCTCTTTTTCATTTTTCTCCCTGTTTAAACGCTGCACGCGGATCTGCCGAAAATATTATCAACAAAACTTCAACTAAGGTACGTTAAACATTTACTATGGCAAACATTCAGCTTGTTCAGTGTGTGGAGTGCAGGATGTTTAGTCATTCTTCCTCCATTATTAGTAATAGCTTTACTTGTGATAGGTGTTTATTAGTTAGCTCACTGACGGAGAAGATTGCAGCATTAGAGGCGTATCCAGTCTCTAGAGAGGGTTAGTGAGAGTGAGAGCAGTGTAGTTCCTGTAGGGGAAAGTCTGGATGCCTCAGGCGGAGTTAGTAATCCCCCAGCTCCGGCATTAGAGCCCTAACAGCGGTGCAAATGGGTGACGACTTAGCGGCATAATCGCAGAGCCAAAGCTAACGCTAAGGCTCACCCACGGGAGCACCACTCCTCTCCGCATCACGTGTCTAACAGGTTTGCTCTCCTCAGTGAAGCGCCCGCTGAGAAACCTGAAAGAGCTCTGGTTATAGGAGACTCTATCCTAAGGCACATGAAATTAGCCAGGCCTTTAGGGGCACCAGCAGCTACAGTTAGGTGTATACCGGGAGCCAGGTAAATGAGTTGAACGCAGTACTGTGTGACTGTCTTTATTTAAGGATAGAAAACATAAAATAGCGGCAGCGGCAAATGCGAACACTAAATATCTTGATGTCGGATGAAGACGTGAACTCGAAGGAGGAAGTTAAAGGCACAGTTAGACGGAGACAAAAGATTATGGACGCATCCGGATTGAAACCTTCCACCGGATTGGATTGGAATTCTACGTGCCTGACAAAAACTTGGAAGACATGGAAAGATGAGTTTTCCCTATACGTCGATATCACACTAGCAAATTCTGATGAGAAAACGAAGGTAAAAGTTTTCAAATATCTGATTTTCTGAAGAGAACTTAGCAGAACTCTGTTGGCTACACTCCCGCTAGGCGAACAAGACGAGACACTGAACAAATTAATCGAACTTTTTGAAAAACACTGTAACCCCAAGCCAAATGAAATGGTAGAGAGGTACAGATTTTTCTCCAGAAATCAGGATAGAAACAAAACCATTGATAAGTATATTACTGACTTGAGAGTACTTGCAGACACCTGCAATTTTGGGACTGTTAGAGACTCATTGATTAGAGATAACGTACAGGTTACCCTAACCCCTAACCCTAACCCAGACGATATCCTCATCATTGGCCAAGGGGAAAATGACAAAATGGCAGTGAGGGACCGTGATGAGAAGTTAAAAAGACTCCTTGAGATGCAGAACATGCAATATTAAACTAAACTTTGACAAACTGCGGCTGAGACAGGAAGTGCCTTACATAGGACACAGACTGACATCAGAGGGCTTGAAAATTAACCCTGAAAAGGTCCGAGCCATAAATGAAATGCCAAAACCTGTCGACATGAGAGGCCTGCAGAGATTGCTTGGCATAATCAACTACCTTGCAAAATTTTGCCCCCACTTGTCAGACAGCTGTGATGTCCTAAGGCAACTGACACAAGGATGGAATATGGGAATGGACAGATATACAGGAAAACACTTTTGTGAAAGTGAAAAATGATAGCCACAGCACCTGTATTGAAATACTACCACCCAAGGGAAGACCTCATGCTCCAGCGTGATTCATCTGAAACAGGGCTGGGGGCAGCACTTACGCAGGCAGGCCAGCCGATAGCATATGCCAGCAGAGCACTCACATCCACTGAGAGAGGGTATGCACAAATAGCGGAGGAGTGCATGGCCATTCAATTTGGGATGGACACATTTCACCAATACACATAGGGTAGAAAGGTAGTGGAGCAATCTGACCATAAACCACTAGAAATTATCACAAAGAAGCGTTTGCTCAGTGCACCGAAAAGACTACAGAGAATGTTATTGAGACTTCAAAAGTATGACATAGAAGTGGTATTCGTCCCTGGTAGGCTGATGCTTGTGGCAGATACACTTAGCAGAGCATATCTACCAGAATGCTCAGCTGAGGGATCATTTGAAGCTGAAATTGAAACTGTGAATATGATTCATTACCTACCCATTTCAGAAGAAAGACAGCAGAGAATCCAGAGTGAAAAGGAAAGGTACCAGGCTCTCCAGGTGCTGAAACAGAGAATACGGTATGGGTGGCCGGATGACAAAGCACAGTTCGAAGATGTGGCGAGACCATATTTTTCTATGAGAGATGAGTTAAGTGTGCAGAACAATGTCATCTTTACGGGTGAGAGTGCTGTCATTCCAGCCTCCCTAAGAAATGACATTATGGAAAGGATTCATGCTTCACATTTAGGCATTGAAAATTGTCTTAGGAGAGCAAGGGAATGTGTATACTGGCCAGGTATGCATGAACAGCTAAAGACATACATTGGAAAGTGCACGGTGTGCAGAGAGTTAGATACGCGGCAGCAGAAAGAACCGTTACCCAGTCACGACTTCCCATTGATGCCGTGGGCCAAAGCTGGCACAGACCTCTTCTCCTTCAACAACAAAGACTTCTTAGTGACTGTGGACTACTTCTCAGATTTTTGGGAAGTCGACCATGATCCTGACACCAGATCCATCACGGTCATCCATAAGCTGAAGGCACATTTTGCTCGCCATGGTGTTCCTGACGTGGTGATCTCTGATAATGACCCACAGTATAGCTCACAGGAATTCAAAAGGTCTAGCAAGGGGTGGGAATTTGAACATATAACATCACCAACATATCCTCAGAGCAATGGAAAAGCAGAGTCAGACCCATACTTGTCCATACTGGCTCACAGAAACACTCCAGCACAAGGGTTCCAGCACAGAGACTGAAGAACCGAAGGACAAAGACATTGCTACCAATGTGTGAAAGTCTGCTACAACCTGCAGTGGTGGACACTGACGAAGCTATTCCAGAAAACCAGCATAGACAGGCTCACCATTACAACAGAGGGACCAAGGCATTGAGACCACTAAAGAATGGAGAGCAGGTGAGCGTGCAGTCAGAAGTGGGTGGACACGCATTCTGGACACCAGCATCCGTAGTGCGACAGTACCAATACAGGTCGAACAATGTCAAACGGGAGAATGGAACGGTTCTAAGGCAAAACCGACGACACCTAAGACCGTCTCCTTGTATTATGTATTATTATTTTTACACTTTAAACAAATGTTAGCCTTTTATTTTTTAAATACTCAATGGTAGGATTCTGAGCTGATGGTAGAGAATGTGAGGAAGTAGGCCTCGCCTGTGGATTGGCCTCTAGCACCTGCTGGATGTTTGCCACCAATAAAGATGGACCAGTGGGATTTGATGGAGGGTGGAGTTAGATAATTAGGAAGACTGGTACATGTTGAAGGCGGGCAGCCAGGAGGTGTGCATTTAAAAAAAGCGGTTTGTCATCAGAATGGTATAAAAAGGGCAGTTTAAAATTACTGTGTTGGCTTACAGAGCAAACAGGGCTTATGGGCTTTTGAGAACGCACATTTTTGCTGTAGGCATCACTTTGTTACTCCGGACTAATAAAGTTCATTTTTTCTGCAACTTCAACCTTTTCGTCTCCGCCTGAGTGATTTCGAGGTCTCTTCTCCACGACCGCAGCATTGAGTAAATAAAAAATGCTGGAAACCCAGTTAATAATCAGTTATTTAAATGAATAGAGCAACAAAAAAGAAACAATGACACCAAGATTTTGAAAATTGGTTAAGAAACATGTGCATACACAAACAAATGCAGACACTCAAGGCTCCTCAGTGACCCAGCGTGGTATGTTATTTGAGTGCATGTAATTTTCTTATACAAAAACATTAACAGTTCAGTGTTCATTTATGTCGATTAAAACTTGCAGAGAATCTGTTGGTCGATGTTGGACAGTCATGGGGAAAAAACAAGGCAGGTCCAAAATGCCACAGTGGTGTGACTGTTGAGGTTCAGCACTACCTTGGTGACCCGTACTGCATTCCAGCTTCCTCTGTCCCATAAAATGTGTGAAAATATTTTTTCAAAGGCTGGGGAAATTGTTAATAAGAAAAGAATCAGACGTGAAATAAAATTTTTAAATAAAAATCTTTAAACTACCAATGTTCTACTTTCACCATCCATCTATCCATTATCTATAACGCTTTATCCATCGGGGTCGCGGGGAAGCTGGAGCCAATCTCCGGGACATGCTGTGCAAAATGACACCTCTGTTTACACTAATACTCCTTCCAACTAGTGCTTTCATCATGAGTGGGTGTCACCAAGAGTGAATTTCTCCTCTGCAAAGTCCTCCTGAGTAGACTTCAGCATGCCTCCAGCAAAGGGGTGAGATCAGTGAAAATCAGCCCTTGAGCCCTTGTCCCCTAAGGTATTGGGACAGCACTTCAACATCTGGATTTTGGAGAACATCTGGGGTGTAAGGGAGTGAGCAGAAATAAGGGTAATGGGGCGCCGCTATAGTGTGTGAGTGAGTGTAAATTTGATGCACCTGTATCCAATGAGCAGTCATGTGACAATGCCCGGGAGTGTCTTGGCAATTTTGGTTGAGTGCAAGTGCTCATGGGAAATGAAGTTCACAAAGAACACATTATGCTGGCAGCAAGGGGCAGATCCATGATACTATGGAAACTGTTCAGGATTTACTCAGCAGGTAGTATGGGAACCCTGGTGGATGCCGGCCCCCAAGAACTGGAGTTTGACACCCGTGATGGCACTGCACTGCTATCACCGTGTGAAAAATAGCCATAATGATGTACCATAGCTTGAGCCATTAAAAAACTTAAAACCATTATTTACAAATAATTTTCATGTAGACAGATCAGTCTTTTTTAAATATGTTTTTGATACATAAAATCAATATTTTGAATTATAATGTCTTTATCCTAATTGATTTAAAAAAACAAAATACTTACTGGATTATTGAGATTAAACTGATTTGGTAGTGGTTAAGTTTTATACCCCAAAAGAAAAACCAAACAGTGACAAGACATTGCAAAGAATCGTTTTGCAACAACTTTAGGTAATAAAACAACATATTTCTTCATTTGGACCACAAAAACTGAGGTCACAATATAAGGCAACATAAAGCAGGAGCTAAGCTGGTTGGCCAGTTTTTAAATATTTATCGAACTTTATGAAATGCCTATTTAAGATTGCTTTATAATTTTTTTTTATGTAAATAATTTGTCAGTTTGTTCATGGGTGTAAAAATAATGAATATTTAATAATGAACATGCAAAACCTCAATATTCCCAATAATACTGTCATTACAATTTGTGAACTGTGTATAGTGAAATCTTACTGAACTGTAGAAACAATATGTAGCAATATTGAGCCTTTTTTCTTTTTAACTGAAAGCACAAGAAAATACCATGAATGCTTCATGATGGTTTATCTGGCCATCATTAGAATAACATGTATTGTGTTTAGTTAGATACACAGACAGTTTTCCAAAATATAACAGTTTGCTAGTGTCCCACAACAGACAGTTAAGAAATTGTATGACAGCATTCTTAGAACTGTGTTCCATCCATACACAAAGAATTTAATATAAAATTTATGCTGACCAATGATCTTAGCTCCTGCTTCCTAGAACCTCACCTAGATGTGGAACCTTCCAAAAAGCAACACTGTCCTTATTCAGTAAAGATGCTGAATATATATTAGCCTGACCGGGTTGACTCTCAATCAACTTTTTTAAAATTAAAATAATTGACTATTTCTGAGCATTCTTTTGCTTCTCAAGTAGCTTTCAGATTTGAGAGTTTAACAGAGAACATAAATACATTTGAAATAAAATAGACAAGTGGAAATAAAAATAAAATGACAGCTTATTTAAAAGTTATCAATCATGTTCAAATCATGTCCATTGTAAAATAGTTATTAGATAGAATATTATCAGACTCAGTACGAAACTCCAGATAAGAGCTGTATGTGTAGGACAGTTCAAGGGTAGATCCACATGACACCTGACGGAAGAGCCTGTGTAAAAACACAGAAATTGGTCTGCCTTCCTTTGGTCAGCACTCCGAACATAACACTGAAGATGGTTTAAAGTCATCTGCTCTTGTTGAGTAAGGATTTCCTTTGTTGTTTCAAGTGTCTGTGACATTTTTTTGCCAGTAACCCTTTTCATTTAATTTAAAGACAGCACACTTCTTTGTCTGCCAAGTTCAGCTGTACACATGCTATGGCTTTGGAGAAGCAGTCTACTATATATTAAGGCAACATGGCCTTATTGGCCATTATTTGGATGGCAGATTCCAGGTTATTTTTGGAAGAAGGCAATGTGAGCCCATCCTTTTAAAAAGGTCCAGCCAATCCTCCTCACCACCGTCCTCCAGTGTGCCCTGAACAGCCCCTTCAACAACAACTTCTTCCTTAGTGGAGTAGTGGAGGTAGTTGAGGAAGGAGGACATCAGAGCACATTTATCAACTGTGTTAATTCCATGAATAGAGACTAACACGAAAGATTTTGAAAGCCTCACTGGCAGTACACCATGGTCTAGAAAACCTTTGACCCAGATTCTTCCAACAACCTGCCATTCATCCTCAGAGAAGTCTGGTCTCAGTCTTGGAACATGTTCCTTAGGAATGTTCAAGGAATTGCTCCCAGAATGCATTGTAAATATTTCTGGATACTCCAAAATCATCAATGCCTTTTTGTTAACCAATTCCATTTTTAAAGTACACTCCATTGGGTTTGGGCTCAGAAAGCAGCAATAAAATCTTTAAAAATAGTAATTCTGTAAACTAATACATGACAAGCATGTTGTGAATTTGCTGAGTCCTAGTGGAGCTTGAAGAGGGGGTGCAGTTCTCAGCTTGTGAAGGAAAATCCCCAAGTAAAGAAAATGTTTCACTGTTTGACTAAAGGGGTGAAAAGGAAGACACTTTGAATAATTCGGCATACAGTTCAAAATGAAAACACAACGTGTATGGTGGCAGCCAATGGCCAAGAACACTTAACCTACAGGATACGTTCAGTCATTGGCAGGTGGTGTATTTTCATCTTACACTGATTCATTACATATAGTAATTTATTGGGTGTTCCATGTTGTTTGTTAGAAAAAAAAAGAAATCACAGCTTTGTTGATAATGGATGATGATGACAAAAGCTACGTGAAGGTGAAAGGGCATAGCTTTCTTATAGGCAGAAGGAGTTGTATATTTGTGCCTTACAAGTATGTTAATCATGTCTGTACATATTTAAATTACAAAGGTTTAAATGTCTGGAGCTATTGTTAAACCTCACAGTTAATTTCAGTTGTTTGTTTATGACCTGCTCAGTGCCAAACAAATAAGCAGCAGAAAAGTAGACTGTAGAAAAGTTCCCATTTTTTTTTTTTTTATTACTATTATTTTTTTAACAAGTAAAACTTCCTGCTACATTCTCCACAGTAATTTAAAGATAAATATATTTCACATGAGCTGAAAAGAACACCAAATACCAATAACAAAACCCATCCCTGGGCAGACACTGTAAGCAAATCAAATAAAAGAAAGGTTTTGGCAATACATACTTGTTCTTTACCGGAATACTTGTTTCCATTGTATTCCATGTGATGGTTCGTACGATAATACAGCTCCACCTTGAGATGAGGGTGATGGGATAGCTTCATCCATCTCTTCATTGTGCACAAATAACTGCCACAAAAAGACACAATACTGCTTAAATTAATTCCATAAGGCAAATGAGAGATAATATTTATACATGGTGATGCAGTGAACAAAATTAAAACAATACTAAAATTCAATTCAGGAATTCTTGAACACATATAAGAACATGTAAACAGTCAGAAATCAAATATTGTAATTAGTGATGACTAAAAAAATCTTTCATAAGGTTAATCTTTTTGTGAGTATAATATTCTTTAAATGCAGTCCCCTGCAAAAGTATTGAAAAAGCAAGGCCAATTATTGTGCTCTGAAGACCTTTGTGTGTGAGATCAAAAGATAAATATGAGAAGAGAACTCAAAGTTCCAGCTTTTATTCCCTGATAGTTACATCTAGCTTTGTTAAACAATATAGAGCACATTTTGGATCAAACCACTCAGTTTTTAAAGTGAGCTAAAGTATTGGAACATGACAAGCGGCAGGTGTTGTAATCTTGTTACACAGGTGTGTCATATAAGATTGATTAATCATTAAGTAGCTCTGGATGTCTACTCTCAGTTGACATTCTGAGGCTGAGAAAAAGGGTGAAAATCCCTCAGAGGTATTTCAAAAACATTGCATGTAGCCAGTAGTGCAATTTGGAATGTCCTGAAAGAGAAGGAAACCACTGGTGTACTGAGCAGCAGGCATCGAAGCGGTTATCCAAGAAAAACAGCAACTGATCCCAGACAAATGGTGAGAGCAGTAAAGAAAAAGCCCCAAAACAACAGTCCATAACAACCTCCAAAGAGCAGGGATGGGAATATCACAGTCCAGTGTTCGAAGGAGACTTGGAGAACAATATAGAGGCCATACTGCAAGATGCAAACCACTCAACAGCAGTAAAATCAGAAAGCCAGATTACAGATTACAAAGTAGTAGAGATGAGCCATGACAGTTCTGGAGCAAAGTTTTATGGACTGATGATACAAATAGTAACCTCTACCAAAGTGATGGAAAAGTATGGAGAAAGAAGCGATCAAGATCCTCAACACACAAGCTTCTCTCTGAAGCATGTTGGAGATTGTTTCATGGCTTGGGCTTGCATGGCTGCTTCTGGAACAGACTCAATCATTTTTATCGATGATGTAACTCATGATGGTAGCAGCAGAATGAATGCAGACATCTACAGAAACATGTCTGCCAATTTATGGAGAAATGCATCCAAACTAATTCGGGAGGAACTTTATTATGCCTATGATTATCAACCAAAAGACAATGATCCAAAACACACTACCAGCACACAAAATGGAAGGTTTTGGACTAGCCAAGTCAATCACTAGGTCTTAACCCAATTGAACATGCATTGAGAGGGAGAGCGAGAGAGACTGACTGACTGTCTGTTGGATCATGTGTTATTTGTGTTGCATATGGGTTTGCCAGAGACTGTATGCACTGTGTGCCTGGAAGTTAGCATTGGAATAACAAGTTAGCTAACAGACTATTTCCTTCAATATCACTTGACGCTGAAGACTTGATGTCCCTCCCATGATCCTTTAGGTGGGTGGTGCTGAAAGACCCCAAACCCCCAATGACCACAGCTTACATCACTGATGATGTGTCCAGGTTCATCGCAGATGTATTATAAAATCTGACCCTCTGAGCTTCATCATATCATAAAATTATAACAAATTAACACTTACTCATTCTCCCACAAATGTGAAAAATAAACTCTCTACCCTGGGTAAAAAGATGGACTGAAATATAATGATGTGCTTAGCAGTGAGTGACGCATGGTTTTAAATGGAAGTAGAGCTTCAGGGTTGCCTACAGAGGAGCTCTTTTTAGCTGTTTCACTTCCCGCCCCTGTCTCTGCCCCTTCCCTTGTCTCCTGATTGTATCCAGCTGTACCTGTTTAAGTCCTAATTAGTTTGTCTGTTTATCCCCTCTGTGTGTAGCAGAAGAGTTTTGTGGCATATATGTGTATGCTGTGTGTTAAAGTGGCTTATAGCTATTAAAATGATAAGGGGTTTTTAAGGTGTTTCTTTAAACTGCTTACTAATTCAGGTAAGAATATTCATTATGTAAAGTGACTATAGAACCATAGCTCTTTTTTTGTGTGTGTATAGGTCACATGAGTTTAGAAGATATGCATCAATGTTTTCATGTTCCAAGTGGAGACTATTTCTATGGTTCTGTATTTCATGGAGCCCCAGCAGCTGATTCTCCTGTTTGTCCATCAGAATTAGAATTAGTTCTGGAGAGCCTTTCAACAAGCTCCTCCAGGCTGGACTCAGCAAGCACATGGTCCAGAACTTCCTGAAGAGCATCAAAAGTTAAGCATTGTGTGGTAGATATCAATGCACTAAATTATTTTATTATTGCCTTTTATTGCCTGTACCGGGCAGATTTTGTTGGCTTTGATTTCCTGTATATGACCTAGTCATGTTTTGCTTCTTTCCTAGATCTCCTGTTTTTATGTAACTTCCTATATTTGATCATTTGTTCCTGCTTTGCCTTTGTTAACATGTTGGCTGTTATTTTGGATCTGTTCAACTACCAAATGTATATTTATGACCTGGACATGGAGTTTTTAAACCTTCTACATCTGCACCATTTTTCTGCCTGTGAGAGTCCCAGGTGGTGAGCTCCTATTTATTTTTACAGATTTCACATTCTCATGGAGTTGTTTTCCACATGTAGTACGTGGCTGTGTTGGATGCTTCCAAAAAAGATTATCTAGCTGTCATGTAAAAGCTAAGTGGGAGGGGCCATGTTGTCCTCCATCAGCTGACCCAGCCAGAGTGCTTATAATGCTTTTAGGTATTAATTTGATTCCTGCTTTAGCCAGCTTCATAATTTATAATTTTTTATTTATTTATTATTATTATTTTTTTTATTTTTATTTTTTTTTTAATAAAAGGTAAAAGGGTTCCTGGCCATGATGGTCATTGTGTGGTGGGATGATGGACTACAATATCACTGCAACACACGTGGCCTCCTTTGCCATTTCTCAAGGAGGTGATGGTAAGACTCCGAATTAACACTCCTGTTAGAAAGTTAGTGTGACCATCTTGAGGTACACCCACAAGTTTTCCTCTTTTCAGGGGCTTGATTGGTGCTACACAGAGGTGTGCCCAGTTACGCTGGGTGAGAAGTGTAAGGATGATGGGTTGATGAGTTGGAGGGGATGTGGAATGGTATCCATCCCATGGAAGGTGAGGTTAAACCATCCATCCAATTTGGTCTCTCATCTGATTTTGTCTACTGAAACGGCTGTAATTATTGGAGCCTCTGATTGATAACCTGTACAGTCCTCTGACAAGTTTGTCCATTCTTAACATGGTAGGGGTTAATCAGGACATGGTGGGACCATAGGCTACTGTACATAGTTTTATTGAAAATCTCCCTTTCCTTACCACTGTTGCCTCTGGTTTGCTCATTAGGGAGGAATCTAAAGCTATATCTGTAAAGCTGCTTTGTCCACTGTTTGTCATGAGCATTCAAAGGTACAGCGTACAATAAAATGCCCTGGCTCTCTCTCAGCCCATAGAACCCATAAAACAAATATTGCAATTAAATAATACAATTCAAATTGGATGACCTAAAAACCATAGTGTGTAATAAAAACATCCATAAAACAATCCACAGCAACTGCATTCATCGACGTGTTTAACTGCTCAGTAATCTGCTTTAGGGTTGAGGTCTCCTGAGGTAGGTTGTCTTGGTTCTGATTCTGATCTCATTATATATAATAAGCCCCATCAGTATATCGTTTGCAAACTTCACAATGGTATTTATGGGATATTTAGTCACACAGTTGTGGGCATATAGACTATACAGCAAGGGACTGAGATGACAACCTTGTGGGGCACCCGTGTAGAGAACTGTGGTATCCGTTACCAGCTTTTACTATTTGAGGTCGGCCTGTCAGAAAATCAGGTAACTTCCTGCAAATGGAATTGCAGATGCCATGATCATTATGCTCAGAAACCGGAATAGATGGTATGGTTGTGTTGAAAGCTGTGCTGTAATAACATCATCCACAGATCTGTTTGACCAACATGCAGACTGTAAAGGGTCAATATTGAAATGTTATTAATGTATGCCCTTACCAGTTGCTTGTAGCATTTAATAATCAGATGTTGAGACTATGGGTCTAAAATCATTCAGACAAGATGGAGTTGATTTCTTGGGATAGGCAGAATAATGGATTTCTTAAAACATGTAGGAACAACACGGATGGTGACTGGTTTAAAAAAATCTGTGAAAACAGAAGCTGACGGTAGCAAGACTTGAGGAGTGATATCCAGGCCAGCAACCTTTCCTGCTTTAATAGATTTAAAAACTCTGCCCAAGTTAGCTTGTCACCTGATGTGTTGTCTCGTTGAGCGTGTTCATGGCAGGAATTTCTGTGCTGGTGCAGTGCTCAACCCATAGGAGAATGAAACTGTGGTGTTGGGTTAGGGTTAGTTAGTTTGTTTGGTAGCCCAGGGTTAGTTTAGTTTGGTAGCCCGTTATGGCTTGCGGTCCCTACCATAAGCAGCTTGAGTCCCAGTAATGGCAATAATTTTCTAATGTGCCCCAGTATAGTTATCTAGTTAAATTGATGGTTTTTCTCAGCTCATAATTGGTTTCCTTGTAGTGTTCATTATCCCCATTTGCTTTAAAATCAGCAGACCTTTGTTGGTCTCTGTTGGACAATGCTATTAATCCATGGCTTCTGATTTTGATAGGAGTGAATGGTAGACGTGGGAATACAGGTGTCCACACCCAACTTGACATGGTCCATAATATCGGAGTAAACACTCCAGTTATATGGATCTCTGAAAACTAACCAGTCAGTTGATTCAGAACCATGGAGTTTGAGGTCTCCCTTTGCTGGACTGACCTCAAAGTGGGATTATTCCTCTTGGCTTCCTGCTTGTAAATGAATAGCAAGACACAGATGAACTTCCCAAAATGAGGCCGCAGGACAGACTTGTTCACCTTTTATGGTGGAGTAAAAGTGGTCCACGGTTTTACTTCCTGTAGAGCAGCTGTTGTGCTGGTAATATTTTAGTAGCACTGATTTAAGGTCGCATTGATTAAAATAATTCGATCAAAAAATTGATTAAAAACAAAAATGCTGATTTCTCATGTCCAGTTGGGTGCTAATACGGCAGTGAAGTTCCTCAATTTTGTTGCCAATGAACTGCATATTGGCAAGCAAAATGCTTAGAATGGAAGGCCAAGTAGGGCACCACCATATTTTCACCAGTAGCCTGCCACATCTTCCTTGTTTCCTCTTATGTTAATGGTTGTAGCTGGTGTTCCAGGATACCGCCTGTTTAACAATGTCCTTCATTGTCACAGGCGATATACAAAAGTCTGGAGTATTTGATATATTAACTAATTTTTATATTGGTTTGTGCCATCTTGGATAGGTGGAGCTTCAAGGTCCAGTGCACTATATAAATAAAATGGAATTGGTGACCAAACTGCTTAAGACTTGCATGTCAAGTCCTATTCAGTGACTTAATGATGAGGCCACTCTAAAGCAGTCAGTCTCTGTGTATTTGGTGTAATTTCAACTGATGTTCTATAGGATAGGGGGAATGTGAGCAATTAAATTTATATGGGGGATTGTATAACATTATGTAATAAAATACATTTGCCTGTTTCATCCTGGTGAAAAGGAAGCATAAGTGTTTTGTGAGGGAGATGTCCAACCTGGGCTTCCACAACAAACCCTTGATTTGCCCACCCTATCCTGCTGATCTTGGCCAAGTTTCAAACAGGCGGTAAGAATATTCATAATAGAAACTGAAATATGTGATGTTTGTCAACGGCTTTAGGTGAAATACAAGGTTTTCTTGTTCCAGGTGGAGAATGTTCCTAGTTTTCTGTATTTCATGGAGCCCCAGCAGCCGTAAGCACTGTGTGGGTGATCTCGATGGACTATGCTGCACTGTAAGACCACTGGAATCAAATAAGGGGCTGTGCAAGCCATGGATTATTCTGGCCTTCTCACATGCATGCATTCTCCTTTCACATGTATGTATTTTCACGATCACATACATTTTCAATCACGCACTATGTGAAAAATGTGAGTGAAAAATATATGTATGTAAAAGAAGAATGTACGTGTGAGTTTATAATAAAATAAATAAATAGTGTGTGGGAGAGGAGAATGTATGTGAGGCCAGAATGATTTATGGCTTGCACGGCCCCTCATGGAATCACATGGATTTAGTTTGATGTTAGAATTTTTTTGTTTGTTTATTTACTTATTTTTTAATTATTTTCATTAAGGTTCTTTTAACTTTCTCACTAGAAGCACAGATCTGTACTTCAGTGGCAATGTTCTGTTTGAGGACTGCAAGAACTTTAGACTTTTCCTGAAGGCCCAGGCAGCTCTATGGAAGCATATCAGCAAAGAAGTGACCAGAAAGAGCTTCCTATCTTTTTATTTTTCTTTATTTTATGTTTATAGTAATCTGCAATTAAAAGAACCCCCTTTTTTTAAAAAAAAAAAAAAAAAAAAAAATGACCAAAGTGCCTCCTTTAATTCTCCCAGTTTTGAGATTCTTGCTCAAGGTGGCATGTCCCTGAAGCAATGCTTGGCTGTGCTGGACATGGGCAACAAAGAGGTCCTGGCCATGATGGGGAAGTTGAGTGGAACAGGATGCACTCCAGGCCTCCAGCTGACCCAGGCAGAATCGCAGGTGCTCCTTTACTACTTGGCACTCGTTCCACACCTGACTGTAAGAATTAGTATGGGCCCCATTTTGTGTCTATTTAATTTCTATTTCAGACTCGCGTTTACTGAAAACTGAATTTTTGTAGGTCAATGAGTGGGTTCAGTACAAATGGATCTCGGGTCTTTGTGGTGAATTTGTTGTGGAGGTGAAGGAACACAAGACTGCTGCAACATGAGGCCAACTCTGCCCTTTCCCAGGAGGAGATGGTCAGACCCTGAACACCTTTTCAATATTTTTGCATTTCGCACTCTTTAAAAATGTGGGCAGATTGGACATGAAAGTGAAAGGACTGCAGTAACCTTGAGACATGCAGTTTATGCAAGGACCCCAGACACTTGAAATAAGCCCTACCTGTCCAAAAAGTCACCACCTGGATTTAACAAAACAAACAGGCAAGAGCCTCCCATTGGATAATTACTGCATGGATGATTGTTTCAGCTGGCAACAAGTTATTTAACCCTAACTGATGCAGTGAGCAGCTTCTCATGTCTTAAACAACCATGTCGGAAGACGCAGCCTGTGGACTTGGAAAAGATGTTAATCTGTTTCAGAAGGGTCAGATTATTGGCATGCAACAATCAAAGATAACGTCTAAGGAGATTGCTGAAACTGCTAAAATTGGGTTTAGAACTGTCCAACACATTATTAAACACTGGAAGGATAGCAGGGAACCATCGTCATGGAAGAAATGTGGTCGGAAAAAAAAAATCTTGAATGATCGTGATCGGCATCACTGAAACTTTTGGTGAAATCAAATCGTAAAAAATCAAAAGCTGAATTCACGGCTGTGTTCAACAGTGATGGTGCGAGCATTTCCACATGCACAATGCGAAGGGAACTCGAGGGATTGGGACTAAACTGCTGTGTAGCCTTAAGAAAACCACTGATAAGTGAGGCTAATCAGAAAAAAGCCTAGTGCCTCCCGTACACGCCTGTGGGGGCAGCGCTGTGATCTGGGGTTGTGCAGTTGGTCAGGTCGAGGTTCAG
>JAQQZX010182367.1:8837-19648 GCA_030068355.1 Notoglanidium maculatum
CACACCTACTTCACTGAGACTAACAGATACAGAGGCCACGCCTACTTCACTGAGACTAACAGATACAGAGGCCACGCATCCTTCACTGAGACTAACAGATACAGAGGCCACGCCTACTTCACTGAGACTAACAGATACAGAGGCCATGCCTGCTTCACTGAGACTGATGGGTAGCGAGGTCTCGCCTCCTTCACTGTGATTGACAGGTACACTGGCCACGCCTCCTTTACCTTTACATAGAAATTGTAGAATCATCGTAGGTACTTTGGTTGTGTGTTTGAGAGAACCCTTATATTCTCTATGTAGATCACTAAAAAAAGAATGTTTCCTTGTCAGAAAAGGTTCTAAGGAGAACCCTCTTGGGGAAACTCAGTACCCTTGATTGTCCAATCCATTTTTTCCAAGTACCAAGAAGCTTAACTCCTGACAGGTTCTAGATATTAAGAACACAATAATCTGACATTTGTGCTTAACACTTACCCACAGAGAACTCATCCACAACACAGGACCTGATCAGGAACACAACAGATGAAAAAATAAACACAAATAAATCTGCAGTTCTTCAGATCAGGGTTCTACAGACTGACTGTGGGAGAACCTGAACCTGCTCATAGCTCAGACGGCTGACTGAGCTAATCCACCCATGTTCCACTTCAACGGCTTATACAAGAGAAGGGGGGGGTGAGAGAGAGAGTGAGAGAGAGAGAGTGAGAGAGAGCGCACAGGTGACTGAAACATTCAGACCCAGGCTGTTAAAGAGAAAGGAAAAGAGTCAAAACACAGTGACAGAAAAAAACAAAGATAAAGAGAGAGAGAGAATTTTTGAGAAAGAATAGACATATGGAGAGAACAGACTGAGACAGACAGAGAAACAGTGAAAGAAAAAAAACAGACAGAGTGAGACAGACAGATCTATAAAGACAGGGAGAGAGACAGATAGAGCGAGTCCAATGACAGACAGACACAGACCGGGACAAAGTAGAAACATAAATAGTAAGACAGTGAGTAAGACAGAGAGACAGGTGGAGATTGAAAATATACAGACAGAAAGAAACAGACCAAGAAAGATGGTGAGAGAGAGACAGGTAGAGAGAATGAGAGAGAGACAGATGGAGAGACAGAGAGAGAGACTGAGAGAGAGACTGAGAGAGACACTGAGACAGAGACTGAGAGGGAGACTAAGAGAGACTGAGAGAGGGAGACTAAGAGAGACTGAGAGAGACACTGAGAGAGAGACTGAGAGAGGCACTGAGAGAGACACTGAGAGAGAGACTCAGAGAGACACTGAGAGAGACACTGAGAGAGAGACTGAGAGAGACACTGCGAGAGAGACTGAGAGAGGCACTGAGAGAGACACTGAGAGAGACACTGAGAGAGACACTGAGAGAGAGACTGAGAGAGGCACTGAGAGAGACACTGCGAGAGAGACTGAGAGAGGCACTGTGAGAGACACTGAGAGAGACACTGAGAGAGACACTGAGAGAGAGACTGAGAGAGGCACTGAGAGAGACACTGAGAGAGACACTGAGAGAGACACTGAGAGAGAGACAGGAGTAGCGTGGAGCTGAACTGGTTGCTGGTTTTGGTTGAGAGCATATTCATTTATCCTGAGTGTTGGAACAGTCACCATTTTTGTTTAATAGATGTGATATTGATGATGATGATGATGATGATGATGATGATTCTGAAATAACAAGAAATTACACTGAAGTGTCTGATTATTTTCATTGATATTGATATTGATATAAGGAGAAGGAATTAGAGAAAAGGAGAGAAAATGAGTAAATCACTGGTAAGTTTAATGAAAATAGATAGATAGATAGATAGATAGATAGATAGATAGATAGACAGATAGAGGTGGATGGGGTAAAAGGTTAACAGGAAACAGGGTGTGTTCTGTTAGAAATCGCCTGGGAAAGAGGGAATGGGGGGGAGGGTTCCATTCCAGTTCATAAGGAGGACAGAACACGCAGCTCAGGTTAGAGGTACACACACACACACACACACACACACACACACACACTTGAGAGTGTCTGGACTCTGGATTATTAAACAGCAGATTCCCCCTAATGCTCATCTCTGACTTGGAGTGCAGTGGGTGTGTCCAATCACCTGCCTGCTCATAGGCTACTGCTACTGCTACTGCTGAGCCATGGCTGACCAATCACAGTCCAGAGAAATGACATCATCTGATACACACAGTCAGTTGACAAGAACAGAGACGCTCACTGGAGTTGATTATAAATTACAACACACACACGCACACACACACACACACACACACACACACACACAGACACAGGTCAAGTCTGTGTGTGTATGTTTCTTTCTGCCTGTCTCTCCTTCCATTTCTCTCTCTCTCTCTCTCTCTCTCTCTCTCTCTCTCTCTGTCTGTCTGTCCTCATTAGTGTGTCTATATTTAGTAAACATGCTCTCTCGTTCTTTCTGGTCTGTAGGAGGTCAATAAAGGGCTATAAAAGCTCGGACCACATTTATACAAATTTCGGAGAAAAGAACAAACATGGGCCCAATCCCAATTTACCCCTTGGCCCTACCACTTGGCCCTACCCCCTCCTTTTGCACACTCCTATGTAGACTGGTGTGTCCCATTTCTTTTGGATGGAGGGGTAGCGGTCACCAAGCTTTCCAAACCAAGTGTGTTCAGATGCAGACTTCAAACAGAGCGGTAGAAGAATGTTCCCAGTATGTTTTGCTAACTGAGGCTGTGTAAGATGGAGCATGGCAACTGGTGCAGGATAAGAAGATCATGCAAATAATCATGCAGAAAATTAAAATCTGTTGCAATATCTTAGTTTAATGTATATGCAAATAATCCACTAAGACACAGAAGGTCGTTTCTGCCATCAAACTTTACAGCTCCTCCCCTCTCTGCCACAACAAGTTTCAAGTTTTATTGTCATATAAAGGTAACAATGTAGCCTCATTACCCATAATGAAATTCTTACACTCGTGTTCCCCCCAACTTTACATAAACGTATATAAATTTTAAAAAAGTAAAAAGAAGGTACAATAATAAGAAAATAACATTACTAAAATTTGTTAAGCTAGTTTAATATTTACAAGTATTAACAGTGCAAAATAATATAGTGAGATATTTGGAATGTGGGGTGCAAAATTGTGCAGTGAGGATTTAAAGTGGCATTTATTTAAAGTGACATTGTGAAGAGTCCAGTAATGGAAGTGAGTGTTTATTGGTGTGAAAGAATGTCAGCAGCTCAGAAGCCTGATGGCTTGTGGAGAGAAACATGGGATTAGACTGACGCTTGATGCCCTGTGCTGCTCCCCTTCACACATAATCATCACACAATGGACAAGAAGATATTTCTATCTATCTATCTCACTTCTCACTGATACCTGGTTAAGAATAGCTCTATACAGTAATTATTATCCTTATGCACAATGTACAACATATTGTTTCCCATCACACATTGCACACTGTAATATTAATCATTTTTCTCCCGTTCTATTTTGTAGCATATTTCATTATATACGATGTATGTAACCTTTGCACTATGGATAATAACTTTATCATCATCATGCTGTCAGGTAAGCAGACAGGCAAAGGATGTAAGTGCAGGGAAAAACTTTCATTAAACTGACAAGACAAAGTACAAAAACATGAAAAGCAAAAGGCATAAAAGTCCACAAAACAGACACAGGTCAAAAAACATTCAGGTAACAAGATAAACAAGGCTATGGCTAAGTCAAAGAAACAAGAAACACAAGGGTAGGCATTAACTCTCTCTTGTGGATAACGCTTTACAAACAGGATGGAGAGAGACAAAGGATACAGTGACTGATCACCAACAAACTCAAAACAGGTGAAACCAATCGACACTCAGAAGACTGTGAGATGCAGCGGCTGATGGGAAGTGTAGTTCAGGTGCTCAGTGAAGTGAAATTCCTAAGGGCGCCCTCTGGCGCTAATGTGACACATGCACTGTGTACAACAACATCATTAACATGCTTGTATGTTGAAAATTGCACGCCATAAATGGGAATAATTTTATTGCTGGGGTTTTTTTGCAGCTTATCTCATTATCTATTTTTGTAGCATATTTCATTATTCAAATTTATATGTCAGAACTTTGTGTAAACAGCGACTTGTGAGTGACAGTATAGCTATTTATTGCCATGTCCCTTGTATGAAGCAGGGCAGATATTTCTGTTTATTCATCAAATGGAGCATGATGATTACAGCACATGCAGATGGCAACACCATGCCTGGAGCCGGCACTGAGGCACTGTGGAATCCTCACTGTGGTTTCCTCACTGCTGTATTACGTTTGTGTCGCGTGTATCAGTTACCGATGACGTATCATGCTGTGTCCCTTTTCTTAGGTAAACATTTCTACCCCATCCCTTGTAGCTCTGTTTGAAGGGCCACTAAACCTAGGCCACTACCCCTAAGGACCCCTACACCAAGTGAGGAAATTGGGATTGGGCCCTGCAGGTAGTTTCATCAGCAGGACATCGCCATTATTTAAACTAAAAATAAGAATGTACATACTTTTTGGAAACATTTTTTATTTTATGCCACTTTTTAATTTAATGCCGTAGCATGCAGCAGGACAGAAGTGTGTGGTGTTTTTGTGAGTAATCCAGATATCCTAGCACAGGGCCATCATAAAGAGACAAGATTAATCCACCTGCAAAAATGAGAAAACAAGCGAGGGTCTAAAGCAAGAAGTACATCAGGTGGTCAGTGATAGCTCAGTGGTCAAGTCATTGGACTACTGATCAAAAGATGGTGAGTTTAAAGTGAGGTGTCACTGCTGAGCCCTTGAGCATGGCCTTTAACCCTCACCTGCTCAGTTGTACAGTATAAAGGAGATAAATGTAAGTGGCTCTGTATAAGGGCATCTGCCAAATGCTGTAAATGTAAATCAGAAAATCTAGAACACAAAAACAAGAAAACACATGCAGCTCACACAGAGACAGTGAAACAGCAGGATGTAAAGACACACTAACTTGCGATGAAACTAAACACTATACAGGTGAACAGAATAGGGCAATGGGCCAAAAATATGTTCATTAATGTTTTATTGTCACACTATTGCTCAAAACATCAGTTTAACATATACATACTGCCTCCATCCACTCACAATGAGTGTGAAATCTTACAAAACCGATCTGTTGGTTAATGCATCACAATTCTGCGCAAAACAAAACAAGCATGTTAGCATTAGCATTTATTACCAAATGCTCTTTATGGTGGATGCCATACTGGTGCTGGGTTAGCCACTTAGCTAACATATACTGCCATGCAGGAAAAACAAGTCATGCTCATTGCTGTTGTGTGCTGTCATAATGCACTTTACTGAAGTTCAGAGTTGTAATTTGATCCTCTTGGGCCATCAATATCAGACTGTCAAGCTAGATATGAATACGCTGCCAAGTTTGTTTTGGGACATTCAAAGTAAAGGCATGATGTTCACAAGGCGAGCACAAAAAAACAAAAAACCTAATGAGAACACTGTTGCTAAGCAACTAGACTATATGAATGGCAAGCATAAGTGGGCTAATAAAACAATTTAACTAGCTAGCACATAGCCAGTGCTTCCCTTATGTACAGACGCTGTAGAGACATCCATCTGAAACATCAACATTTGTCACAGATGTTTTTGGGAAAACAACTAAAATTCCATTGTATATAAATTACTTATCATCAGCTGCCACCTAAATATTTGGAGAAATCTCTTGATTACACAGGAATCATCTGTCCTAAAATTTCAGCAGAACTGGCCAGTTAAAAGGAGTGCTGCCCTTAAACACAATGCCACAAAACTGCAATATTTATTCATCATTCTACCTGTACTTAAGTTTACATTATAAGATATTTAGAAGTAAAGTCTTTTGGTAAAAAATAGAAAGAGTCACATCTGAACATCAATAAGCTGAGAGTCTGTAAATAATCTGACTTTACTGAATTCAGTGTAATAATTATCCAAGATGGCCACCATGGCCGTCTACAGCAGTGTCTGATGCTCTGCTGAAAATGAGGTTTATTTATCTTCCTTATCATGTGACTCCAGCTGTTCAACTGCAAAATCATCCAGATGTATATGAACTGGAGGAGGAGGATGGATGGTGATGTTACAGAGAGGGTTTGGGAGAAGATGACAATTTCCTACTCAGATTTACAAACATACACTTCTAATTCCTATAATTAAAACTGATGAATAGCAACATAATTTTATTGTATCCATACTTCTATTAATACAGTATAAAACAAATTGCATAGAGACACAGCATATTTCATTAAAATATTGATATTTGGATTAATAAATTATGGATTTTAAAGTAATTATATATTTTTTTAAATAACAGATTTAAAATACAGTCTACAGATGATTTAAAAATTTTCTTCAATTATCAAAAGTGAAACGATATTTGTTATTAAAATAATTATGTAATAATTGGTAATGATTTGGATTTACTCAATCAGCACACAGTAATAAATGATTAAAAAAAAATAAAAGAATATAAAAATAAAATTGGTGGTGTGTGTTCCCTCAAGCATATTTCCCTCTAACATATTTTTAAATATCTAGAGCTTGTGAAAAGAAAAGTTCTTCACTCTGAAAAGGGCTTCAGAGTGACTTTAATAATGTTTTTTATTTTAATTTTGTGTTTCTTACTTGAGCCAGACAACTGAATTATTATTTTTAATGCTTCATTTAAATATTTAAGCAAACATGAAGTAAATTTGAATTAGTAATTTGTTTTGTAATTGTTTTAGCAGGTCAGGTGAGAGTTTATTTATTCAGTTAGATTTATTCAATGTAGGATGGAAAAGGGTGTTTGGGTTTTTGTTTCTCGCTCAGTGAAGATATTCAGCAATGTAAACTCATTACACTAATCAGATTCACAACCTGTTTCTAAGTTTATCACCTCCAATCTATACACTGCACTGCCACATCATGCCACATCACACCATGTCCCATCACATCCAATCATGTCATACCACAGATTTACATGTTTGCTTTAAACTCATTGGCCTCATTCCAGACCCAGACATGTGCCTCAAACCCATCTCTATTCTCACATCTCTTAGACCTAGAAGATCTCATCCTCAATCCAGAGGCCATACTACCAGTAACCTTTTCTACCCTCCTCTGTTTTCCCAGTCTCAGACAGAAGTGGTAGGTGGTCTCTGGAACTGCCAGTGTGCTGTAAAGAAGGCTGATTTCATCTCTGTCATTGCTTCCTATAACTATCTTGACTTTCTGGCACTAACTGAGACCTAAATATCCCCACAGAACTCAGCTACACCAGCAGCTCTTTCCTCTGCTTATGCTTTCTCATACACTCTATGAGAAACTGGGAGGGGTGCAGGTCTGCTGCTGTCTCAAAGTTGGTGTTTCACACCCCTCTCTGTGTCTCATCTTAACATCTCATCCTTTGAATTCTATGCAGTTGCAGTTTCCTCCCCAATCAAACTTTCCCCGATCATTGTCATCTACCGCCGTCCTGGACCCCTAGGATACTTTCTTGAAGAAATGGACACACTCCTCAGGCTTTTCCCTATTGAGAACACCCCTCTCACTCTCCTCGGAGACTACAACCTCCCCTTGACAAGCTCCAGTCCTCTTGCCCTCTCACTCTTCTATTCCTTCTCTCTGACATTCAACAACATACCTTCAACATACCTTCCAGACCCTGACTCCTTTTCCTCCCTTCCACTGGAGACAGCCACTGACATTCTCTTCTCCTCACTTTCCTCATCTATGGATATATTCTGCCCAATATCTTCCAAAACCAGAAAGAATTCTCACCTTGCTCCTTGGCTATCGGATGTGTTGCACAACAATCAGAGAAAATTAAGTGCAGCAGAGAGAAAGTGGAAGAAATCACAACTTGTTCCTTCTGCTAAGTTTGCCTTCTACAATGAAAAGCTGGAAATCTCTGCACAAAATCCTGGCAAACTCCACAACATCTCTATGTCGTTGCTTAACCTTCCATGTTCCTCCTGCTCCGTCCTCCATGACTGCTGAAGTGTTTGCCAACTTTTTTGATGGGAAGATTGAGCAAATCTGTCAGTCATTCACTCCCACCCCAACTCCTACTTTTCACATTATAGATTCCCCTTCCCCTTTTCCAATCTAGCAACAGATGAGATCATGCAAGTCATCTCATCATGCAATCCTAACACCTGCCCACTGGATCCTATCCCTTCCACAATGCTCCAGACCATCTCTCAAGACCTTATCCCGTTCATCCCCACTATCACTAATAGCTCCATAACATCTGGTCATGTATCAATGGCATTCAAAAGAGCCAGGGTTATTCTCATCCTGAAGAAGCCCACTTTGGATCGGCCAGACATCATCAACTACTGACCAGTATCGGTCCTAACCCTAACCTGCCCTTTTGGCTGTCACTGAGAAGTTACATACTGCTAGATTGGCCAAACTGTCATCAATCCTCATCCTCCTCGACCATTCAGCATTGTTTGACATGGTCAACCACAAAACTCTATTGTTCATCCTTTTCTAGTCGTGAAATTCATGGCTTAGCATGGCAATGGCTCACTTCCTACCTAGAAGGTCAGTCATATCAGGTGATATGGAAGGGCTCTTCAAGGCTCTCCACTGGTGTCCCTCAGGGCTCAGTAAGTGGTCCTCTTCTGTACTCCTGCTATACTAGATCTCTTGGTTATGTCATATCATCACATGGGTTCTCATACCACTGCTATGCAGACAACACTCAACTAATCCTCTCCTCTCCTCCCTAAGACACTAATATTTCCACCGGATCTCTGCATGTCTGGCAGATATCTCCTCATGAATGGCAACTCATCAGCTGAAACTCAACCCCAGCAAAACTGAACTGCTGTTCAACACCAGCTGATTCATCCCCACATCAGGATCTTATGATATCCCTGGACAACGTTCTGATCTCTCCTTCAGTCACCACAAGTAACCTTGAGGTAACCATGGACAATCAACCAATCTTTCTCGCTCATGTCGATTTCTCCTCTTCTCATCATAAGGATTTATCCATTTCTCTCCACACAGGCCACTCAGGTATTTGTTCAGTCCCTTGGCATCTCGAGACTAGACTACTGTAACGCACTCCTAGTAGGTCTGCCTCTGAGCGCCATTCCATCTCTGCGACTGATCCAAAATGCAGCTGCACGACTGGTTTTCACCTTCCCAAGTTCTCCCACACCACCGCATTGCTACGCTCCATTCACTGGCTTCCCGTAGCTGCCTGCATCAGATTCAAAACACTGATGCTTGCTTACAAAGCCAAAAATGGACCAGCTCCCTCCTACCTCAAAGCACTTATCACACCCCACACTGCACCACGCTCCCTCTGATCCTCCAGCACTGCTCGACTTGTTCCACCATCTCTCAAGGTACAAGGAAGACATGCATCTAGACCATTCTCTGTTCTGGCACCTAGTTAATGGAATGAACTTCCCCTAAATGTCCAAATAGCTGAGTCACTGGTTGTCTTCAAACAATGATTAAAGACCTACCTCTTTCAGAAGTACTTGGACTAGCACTTATAGTATTTATTTTTTTAAAAATAACAACTTTCTGCACACTTTCTTACTGTATTACCTCCCAACAGAGTGCTGTTAGATTGATGGTGTTCTTAGCCCGGGTCCTACTGAACCAGTATCATAATGTATTTACTGAAAGAGACTTCAAAGCACTTATGTAAGTTGCTCTGGATAAGGGCATCTGCCATAAATGTAAAAGTAAATAACACACATTTTAATTGTTTTTTTTTTTACAATTTAATTTTTACATAATTTTAATTTCTCTGGTATATGAAGTCATATTTTCTTATTAAATAATCAGATTCTTCAACAAAAGAATTATGTTACACAAAGAACAAAGAAGAAGAAAAAAAGCAAGAGAAGGAGAGATGAAGCAGGTGTTCTCACTACAGGAACTCATGAAGGGGAGAGAGAGAGAGAGAGAGAGAGAGAGAGAGAGAGAGACAGATTTAAGATGCCTTTTATGCATGAATTCAGTGCATTTACATATTTATATATTTTAAGGACAAACCCCTTTAACCCTCTACCCAAAATCCCCAAAGGCGGTGGAGACGGAAATTAAGTTGAAGATGAAAACAGACTTGAAGATGGAGATTGAGATGTAGATTAAGTTAAATGTGGAAATGGACAGAAGGTTAAGTTGAAAATGAAGATGAAGATGGAGGTGAATATGGAGATTAAGTTGAAGATGAAATGAGACAGAGATGGTTGGATGTTGTCTGAGTGTTAGTGTTTTGTCTCTCTGGTCTCTTGGCTCTTGTCTGTTCCTCTGAGTTTAATCTGACCTGACATTTGAGCTCTCAGACACACCGTCTCAGACAAGGCCTATTTTTGGAGGAAAATAAACTCATCCTCGTGTTTGTTCCTGATCATTCTTCCTCTTCACATATTCACAATCTGAATAATAGCCAGTAAAACATCAGCACTAATCACATGCAAAGCTTTATGCTCTGTTCTCCCAGTGGTCTCAGTATTACATCACTACTGCTATACTGTTTATTTAAATATAATTCATATTATTAACTACTTTTGTTTTTATTTCCTATCTCAGAAAAATCAATCAAATTAAATTAAAATTAAATCAAATATTCTATTTGTGTAGATATACATTATGTAGGAAATGCAGCACATGAGCATCTAACATCAATTATTAATCAACACACACACACACACACACACACACACACACACACACACACTGTCAGGTCGACCTCAGAACAGTCAGGCACTAGGACCCATTCCCCAGAGTTCTGATGAGCTGCAGCTGCAACCTATC
>JAQQZX010182835.1:0-19562 GCA_030068355.1 Notoglanidium maculatum
GTAATCCATATTATATCAACAACCGCTCGACTAAGTAAAGAGAAACAACAGTCCATCATTACTTTAAGACATGAAGTAATAAAAATAAAGAAAAACACATTGAATTAGAAAGTGTCCAAACTTTGGACGGGTAGTGTGTATCTAATCAGTACAGTGGAAAAATGGGAAATGCAATGTGCACGATGTAATTGGGAGCAAAATCTACGTTACACTTCTTTCATGATGCGAATCCCTACACAATAAGCTATGACACGCTAACTTCAAGTCCATTTGAAATGCAGTTCGCTCAGGAATACTGTATTCCACTCCGTGGTGAGGTAACGTGACCAAACTAAAAGTTAAGCTCCTTATTTCTGTTCCAGTTAGAAATTCTTTTACGAATTGGAATATAATCACCGTCCAATCACAGTAGATGGGACTCGCAAACGACTCTTTTTCTGGCTTGTCAACGAAACTTGACTAAACAGCATGAAGTGAAGCGTGAGGATGTAAGAGACAACTGAGCTGTTGAGTATTAGAGTGCATGGTGCAGGTGCTCGGTCAATGGGAGGTTTTTTCTTTTTAAAAGTGCCATTGTGAAACGGCTCCATTAAATCCGTCTGTCCCAGATGGAGGCATAACCAATTTCCTGACAATCATCTTACCTCGGAGGTGACAGGTCGAGAAGACATGCAGTTCTCGTTTCTAGCGTTGCAGAGAGTTGAGGAACCGATGCTGGCTCTGTGACAGACCCAGTCTTACATTTCTCAGTCTCATAACTATACGGAGTTCCTTTTACTTTTACTGTAATTATGCTGAATAATGGAAATACAGCATTTCCATGAGGCTGAGCTATCTCTGAAACTGACTCTTGAGAGAGCGCAATATTGACAGAAATGAGGGGGAAAAAAACCCACTCCACCCTCCAGCTTACTTCATTTTCCTGTAAGAAATGAAGTGCAAATAAGGGTTTTATCAACCTTCAGAGAGGACTGTACTCCAAAAATCAATAGAACCATTAATATTTAATTAATATGTGAATATCTGATAATATTTAACAAGAGCGAACATTACCTCCTGTATTGAATTCATAATCATTCATTATTGTAATATTTCACCAAAAGAGAGTCAGACCATATCTGCATGCAAAATTCATAAATACCACTATACAGAGCTGTGCAGTTAATCAAATCTTAATTGCGATTACAATTCCCAGAATTATGAAATGACAATCGAGAAAAAAGATGTTTGTTTGTGCCTCATATTAATACGATGCCCTATTTTATCTTGCGCAATAACTCCAGATTATTATTTTCAGTGGTGTGCTTTGCCCCTCTCTAAACGCTGTTACCACGTTCCCTACAGCACAGCAGTCAAACACGTTCAAGGTCAGACCTGCCTGTTCACAATGTTTCCACAGTCGAGAGTAATTTAATCATGATAAATAACTGTGATTCGGTCAAAATAATCGTGATTATGATATCTGCCATAATCCAGCAGCTCTACTACATTACAATAAAGCAGGTCCTGATTATGGTGAATCATCTTCATATCAAACAGATGATTTTACTACATACAATAATAGCATTACGGTCAACATAATCTTTTCAAGGCAATATTTTTTGCCTCTGAATATCTCAGTAACGCTGCTTAGTGCTTTAATGGTACATTTAACGGGATTGGCTTTCAAAATGTTATTACTTTCATCCCAGGATTTTATTTTCAGACCACCACTGAGAGAACGTTGAACAGATCAGCCTGTGGCAGTGGTCTGAAATGTCTCCTCTCCTCACTCTCTCTTTCCCCACTAGCCTCCAGTGTCCCTGGGTCACCCTGTCACACCTCGTACTGATGATAATCTCTTTGACAGTGACGGGTTCACTGAAACCGGACGGCTGACGATCTTCAACTGTCCGGTTTCACCAAGCCTGGCTGTTCTCCTCGGACCTCTCTCGTCAACACGGCGTTTCGGCTCTCAGAGCCGCCTCTCGCTGGATGATTTTTGCACCGTTCGGTGAAAAGTCTAGACACTGTTGTGTGTGAAAATCTCAGGAGATCAGCAGTTTCTGAAACACTAAAACTAGCCCATCTGCCACCAACAGCCATGCCAGGATCAGAGTCACAGAGATCACATTCTGATGTTTACTGTGAACATTAACTGAAACTCTTGACCTGTATGTGCATTTTATGCACTGCACTCCTGCCACATGATTGGCTGATCAGATGACTGCAGTTCCCATTAAGGCGGTCGGAGAGTGTATTCTAACCTGCAGCTAACTCGTACATCAACAGCTTCCATGCATCTTCCTTAATGAGAGTCTAAATGAGGACATCATGTCTCCGGGCATTGCTTGTAATTTCAGATTTCTCTCCGTAGTGTTTTGGTAATGGCCGTTAATTATGAAGATGCGACTTAATTATCAAGTCTCATTATTAGGTTATATGAGGTCTGACTCATTTTTCTCTCAGGGGGGTACAAGTGTTTAACTCACTAGATTCTATGTTAATTGGACCGGTGTTCAATATTTATAAAAGACCGATTCATTGTTCTACTGAACTGTGTAAAAAAAAAAAAACACGAACCCCAAGCATGCAGGTTTGTTTGAAGCAAGTTTAGAAAGTTGTAGGCACTTGTGAGGTAATTGTGGCATTTCGATAAACCACAATGTCTTTAAAGTGTAAACAAGCTCTCCAAAGTGGTTAGTAATGTGCTGGATGGTTTGTAGTCCCAAGCCATGGTGCTAGACTAAAGTGATGGTGCCAATTCTAATGTCAGGTTTGAAACTAGTGGTGCATGGTACACTCTCGGAAAACTACCGGTCCTTGCTGCTGGGGTGGAAACCATGAGGGTACATCTTTAATCTGCACGTGTGGATACAGTGCACCTTTTAAAATGGATTAACACACATAAATGTACCGTAATTACTTTTTCGAGTGAAGCTCTACAAGGTATATGCTACTCACATCCTGATACATAATAAAGGAAACATACACACTAAAGGTACAAAAGGTGTACACCTGATGGTAGCGACATGCTACGTTACTGTATCCTTTCTTATAATGCGATTTCCATTTCATTTCATTTCTAGGGCTGTAGATGTTAACAGAAGAACAATATTTTTATTAGAGATTGCACCGATCTGATACCTAGTATGGTTAAAAAAAACAATGGTGGGATCCTGTAACAAATGGTAAAGACTGGAATTTGATTTGGGAAGTAAATTAAGTTTTGGAAATGGAAGTGTTCACATCTAAAGGGACTTGACTAGGAATGATTTTATGACATATATACTTTATTTACAATGTGATCTTTAATTAAAGTACTCAACACTTAATAGCCAAGCCTTTTAACGCTGCACTAAACTAGATTGACTATAAAAAGCATTTAAATGGCAAGAATTTATTTTCCAGTTTCTTCACGTTAATGCGTTCCTTTAAATCGAACGGCTGGATGAATATTTTGAGCAGGCTTGTGTCCTGTGGGCCAGAACCTGATTAAACTGATAAAAGTTGTAGCCTGTCCCACCCAATGAATTAAGAAAATCGGTTCTGAACAAAATGGGTCTCGTGGAGCATAACTGAATGTGAAATATGAACATTGTGACTTTTTGTGGAAAGTTGTGGGCCGTAATCTCGCACTTTTTCCACAAATGACTACTTTAAACCCACTCTTGAACTAAAAGAAATCACATCATTAGATGGAGTATGACTAGCACGTTAAAGGCATATCCGTTACCTGATTAAGTACATTTGGCACCTGTATATCTTCAGAGGTTCCAGAAATGCTGATGCGGTTCTTGGAAAGTCCATTTATAGACACGCACGTGGCATCGTCTCCCTTTATACAGAACTTCCTGCTACCACAAAATGCAGCTTTCGGGATCAAACGGAGCCATGATGGAACTGAGAACGCGAGTGACTTCAAAAGGCCTTTATCATTTCCCAAGAAAGCTGGACCTTCTGGCTGAAGGAGAACAAAGAGCTACACAAGCTCGGTGCTGCGGTGGCTTTAAGGGCTAAAGCCTCTTTCACCAGGATCTTAATTATGTCACTGACAAAGATGCGCTTTTATCCGTCTTATGATAAACTCGTGTATTTATAGGACACCTAAACAGCCTGACGGATCAGCAGACTACGCCGCAAGTTATAAAAATCTTTGCAAAACAAAACAACTCACCACAGTAGAACCCAAGCTGGAGATAAACAAGGAAGGAAGAAATACAAGCTGTAGAACGTGTATAAGACAAATATTTCCTTCGTCTTCAGATCAACGCAATCAATACTGACAATGACAACTCAATTCAATTCGCTCTTGTTAAGAACTGCTCTATTATTATGGTCAGTACAGGGTGTGAACAGTGTAGGAGGATATTACGCAAGGCATAAAACAGCACGAAATGATGTTCTAGCACAACGGTGGTGTGGTGTCCTTATGTAAAGCATTGTGACTCTGAGTGCCAATCACTTCCCAAAGAAAAGCACTTCATGAACTGTCTATTCATCTTACACCACAGCAATTTGTCAACTCTGAGCACTTAAAACAACTTACTCCTGGTGAAGAGTTACTATTATAGAGCACCAATAAAGTCCTGTTTCCTCACCAGCCTCTCTTTGTTTTTGTTTTTTTCCCTTTTTGGTGCAATAGTCAATATTTTTCATTTTTTACTAGTACAAATAATGTGGAAAATTATATGGAAAGGATTTAAAAAAAAAAAATAAAAAAAAAATAAAAAAATATGCATGCATTGTCTCAGGACATAGCTGGGGCAAAACTAAATCCCAGTTTGGAAACCTGCCTTCCAGTCCAGAATGCATGTTTGTATTTGCACTTCATGGGCATGCCACATCGCCACATCGCCCCTTCACATCCTCATCAGTCATTACGAGCAGAAGTTGCATGTTAACAGAGTTGCAACTCGGCTTTCGAGCAGCTGAATGTCCAAGTGCGCTTGAAAGTGATAGAACGCTAACTCTAGTTTTGGGGGAGGAGCTTTGTGTACATGGGTGGACTCGATGAGTGTTAAAAAAAAAAAAAAAAATTTTTTTATTATTAATAACCACTTAATTGTTAGAGACATTTTCCCCCCACAAATCGTACCTAATGCACCTTTAACAAGACAAAAAATGCAGCCTGTCATGGTACTGATCAAATAACCATGCTCAAAATCTGAACATCTGCCAGATCATCCACCATACGAGTGCTTTGTGTAGTAAGTAGACGTTACTACAGAAACGCTAATGTTTTACTCGAATGAAAATATATATTCATATAAAGCTGTGATTTGTCCCACAGCCACGTCGTCTGTAAGAGCTGCTATTACGGAAACAAATAGCAGCCAATCAGAATGAACGATTCAAACGCACTCTGGTAGAACAATAACGTATATGCTTTGCATGTATCCTGATTTTACACGGCGAGACGCAACACCTTCATCGTTCCATTACTTCGCCTCACTTTTCCAGCCGTGCTCCTGTCACCATGTTCAACTGCTTCTTTTCAAGAGTTTCTGGCTTCGCTCTCCTTTCATTAAGTGTTATACTACCTTAATTAGATTGGAATGGGAACGCCATACTGGACATTCCTCCCACTTTTCCCTTCTCAAGTTCTTGGCTGCCTTAGCAGTGTGATTGGAGTCATTTCCTCGTTTTGTGGTGATGCATTTCCTAATAAGCCACTGCATCTGCACGCTTGTGAAACCCCTGCAATGCTGCGGTCTTTAGGGAAACGATCAGTAAAGATGTAAAGAGGAACCGTGCACAGAGTTCGTCCTTCATCACCGTGTATATTAACCTCACCTTCTTCCATGTGCTCTGTTTTATGCAACCAAATTGGTCCTCCGGTTGATTTATTTTTGGCTTCTTTTCCTTTTCAATAGAGACTAATGGACATTTATAGCTCCGTGGTAATGGGCTACTGCATAGCCAGCGCAAATAGAAACATCGATCCAATTACAAAACCAGGGCCATTATAGTCCATCTTGATCAGCACATCAGCAGGAGTATAAATAATGGTTCAGCACTGGGGAAAGGTGCTATTTATGAACAAACAGTACAGGTCAGGCCGGGGAGTAAAATATCGCTCATATTTCACAAAGCTCTTCCATGGAACATTATAAAATCACACAGCATGACGACAGGAACACCCTCTGACATTAGAAAAGTGCAGTGGATTTACCCAAACCGCAACGGAGTAGAGGGTAGCGATGGTAAGATTCACCAGCTCACACTGTGTGCTTGCCCCAATCCAAAACGTCTGCACCAGATACAATTTGGGATGAACTCAGGATGCGTCGTTGCGTTGGTAAAATCCGATTTATTAACATATAATTATTAGTAGAGGACTCTATTATTTAGAAATGTAACCGATAATTTCGGACTAATAAGTTTAGATTTAGGTCGACTCATCCTCTCTAAACTCCAGCTCAAGTGCAGACACTCGCATCTCCACTGCTGTCCGTGTCCAGCTCTCGTAACTATAATAATAAGAGCACGTCTCACTATATTACATCAGATCACTAACAATATGATCATTAACATTAACATCATGATAAATTCCATCACAATAAGACTTTTCATAGGAATTGGCATCTTTTTTATAAAAGCTGACTTGACGCAGCTGATTTATTTATTTATTTATTTACTGATTTTTGAAGAGGTAAAATATTCATTTGAAATGGTAAAAATCCTCCCCTTTCAGTGTTCAATAAATGTTTTTTCTTCTTAAATAAGAATGAATAAATTCCCAGTGTTCAGGGTTGCATTGCACTTCATTTGAACTACGAGGAAATCTTTTAAATACAAGTTTGACTCCTTTATTTCTTTTTTTTTTTTTAATTCAGCACTGCTGTTTTGCTAGCAGTTATTGTCACATAGATGTCTTCAAGTATTGAGATATATCGGTCATATCACCCAGTCCTAATCACATGACTTTTTTTCTTTACTGCTGTTTTTTGTTCTGGTAATAAAAATGTTGGGTAAAACTCGGTGTGATCTCAGTAATTTATAGAGGGAAGGGTTGGTGCAATTAGTTTTTCTATCCTGGTAGCCGGGAACAGACTGTACGGAGATGGGGCCGAGCTGAAATTTCTCTAGAGTGTGTAGGATATAGAGAGAGTATGAAAATGTGCAGACAAGCATGGGGACAAAAAACTGAGAACTTGCTGCCTCGATAACTCAGCCCAAAACGCAGGAGACGAAATCCAGAAACAATTACTGGCTCGGGGAATAATGGTGCGGTACATCCAGGTTTTTTAAAAATAATTTTTTTATATAAAAAAGTCAAACTAAATTCCAGTTCAGTCTACAGAGTAACATCACTTTCCATACAAGAAAAAGCTGTAAGGAACACGATGTGAAAGCCAAAAGTGTACCGTCACAGTAGCTCTGGTTGGAACATGAAGGATAGGTTAATATTAATACGTTATTGTTTCTATAGCAACAGCTCATACACGGACTTATATGGTAGACACCTCACATAATCCAAGGTAATGAACAGATTTAAAAAAACAAAAAAAAACACAGCAAAGTTGATTTGGTCAAATGAGTGCTGAGATTTCACACAATGGCACTGGGACGTTTCAGTGCGTGCGAAACTGCACTCGTCTGCGTCACGTATATAAAACTCCACTTCCTAGTTCAAAACGCTTACTATGATAGTGTTAGCGACATCATCAGCAGGTAAATTATAATTATATCATATTATATTATATATATTATATTATATTAATTATAATATTTGCCTTAAAATATTAAAGCTGGTCAGATGAAGAAGAAAAGGAAGCAGGGACCGCATGCACCTTTAACAGGAACGTACAGCTCCGTGCAAGCAGAGCAAGCTGATGCGCTATAAAGTGGGCGTGGCTTCTTAGGGATCGATTTCTGCTCATGGAGCAAACATAAACGGAACATTTGTCCAAAATGTCCATTCTTGTTCACAGAGCTGCTGCATAAACGCAAGATCGCACTCAAGGTTGTGCTGCTGTACTGAAGATCATCGCAGCTGGGATTAGCTCCGTGATATCGCTTGAGTATGATCCTATTAATAAAATAAAAATGTGATTCTTGGCAATTTGCTGTGGCGTAAGAGAAATAGAACACCGCGAGACATCCCATTGTGGAAAAATAAAACTTCGTTGTGGTAACTGTAGCGCTGCTTCACATTAGGCTGCGTCAAACCACACGGTCGTTGATTATTTTCCTATAACAGCGTGTGCCGTCAGGCTTTATTCCCAACATATTTCCGACACTGAGAAACCAGCTGTGACCGCGTTATGAATTCAATTTAAATAATTTGAATAATAAGCCATGATCTCTATCAGCAAATACATTTACATACACGGGCACTGAGGTGAGGGATTTCAAAGGCAAGGCCACAGAGCGAGGACAGTGGAGCGACTAGGAGAAGTGTTTGGCACGGAGTGGCGTTGTGTGCGCCTTGGCACCGACTGTGTTCAGCTGAGGGTTTACTCAGGCTCAGCCCACCGTGGACCATCGGATTCTTGGAAATGCTGCATTTCCACACATGAAGGACATCACAGCAGGGCATGCAGTGGGCTGATTACGGACTACTCACTACACCATTCTGACATGGAGATAAATAGAGAACTTTTTTTTTTTTTTTTTTTTTTTTTTTTTTTTAACAAAGTTTCCGGATCCAAAGAATGTCTCCATACACCGCAGCTCCAGCAGGGATTCAGTGAAAGATCACGATTCGTGCGGTTTTCGACTCGGTTGAGTTGAAAACGAATCCTGTTGTTTGATTTATACAGCCCATGCTCATTTTTATTTCTCACATGAGAACATGATCATTTTCACCCCAAACCATGAGGCTTTCAAGTGTACATTATTCATCAGAAACGGTTCATGATTTCAGTTAAAAAATGTCCGAGTCGAAATCCTGGGTTAAATCTTTTAAGAAGGAATAGTGATACATTAAATTACACCTTCAATTCACGGTACTATAATGCAAGTCACGCCATCAGTGTTGGTTAGTGGGAGTTCGTCACAGGAGGTCTTTACCTTGTCATATTACCCCATTACACTGCAAAAGGAAAACAATATCAATGCAGCTTTTTTTGTATACAAGTGTTGTTTTGAGCTCCATGTCGCTGCACATGGAGTTCACACTTACCATGCGGGTCTGGGACTGAGTGGCACCGTACATTGTGATACCATTCGTGGGTGGCGCAGGCTGCGGCGTATCGGGCAGGACCAAGCCTCTTCTGTCAATGAGACTGTAGGGACAAACACATCATTATCATCATCATGTTATCACTCAATGTGTTAAAAGTCAAATCACACACACACACACACACACACACACACACACACACACACACACACACACACACACACACACACACACACACACGGCAGCGTTTTAAGACAGAACTGGTACACAGTATGAGAGAACAGTAGACGAACAATGACCTGTTTCAGCCAGTAAATGGTACTGTATATAGTTACTGTTACAGCGTAAGACCTATTCAAAAGTCTGGCACTGCACACGCTGAAAGAAATGTTTACGGAAACCTGGGGTGGTTAAAAACCGGGGTTGCAGTCTCATGCCAAACAACACGAGAGACTGGCACGGAGGGGTCAAGAGCAGAGAAGGTTAATGAGCAACTGAAACCCTGTTTATCCATCGAGTCCACTTTAAATGAATAGCTGACAAAAGCTAGGTCACTCGACTAACATGTGAATTCGACTCGGCATCACACGGGGACAGAAGGGTTTAGAGTATATTCAGAATGTCAGTGTACAGTATCGCAGCTGTATGGAAACGGTACAGCTTGAACCAGGTGCACTGTCTGAAATAACTGAAGGCAAATGTAAACAAATAAACATGCAATTGTGAAAATAGCACATTGTGTGTGTGTGTGTGTGTGTGTGTGTGTGTGTGCGCGCGTGCGTGTGTGCACAGTTGTGGAACTGGATAAGTGAGTCTAGTTGAAGCTTAAAGAAAGAGTAACGCATTAAGTTCATAAGCAATGTGGTTTTAAATAGAAACGTCTCACTTTAATTAAAGCAAAATTGTATAAAGATTTCTGGCCCATGCAGTTATATAATCGCGTGACAGCGCAACAGTATATAAAATCATGCAGATACAGGTCAAGAGGTTCAGATCAATGTTCACATCAAACAGCAGACATGGGAAAGACCATGATCTCGGTGACTTTGATCCTGGCACGGTTGCTGGGGCCAGATGGGCTGCTTTGATTATTTCACAAATTGCTGATCCCCGGGGATTTTCACAAACAACGGACTCTAGAATTTACTAGGCGACTAAAAAGCATCCAGGAAGCGGTGGCTGTGTGGGTGGAAGTGCCTGGTTGTTGAAAGAAGCCAGAGGAGAACGAGCAGACTGGTTTAAGTTCAAGATTTGATGGGCGGGCTACAATAAAACTATAATTAAACGATGGTGTAAATGAGAAAAGCATCTTGGAACCTCGAGTCGGATGGGCTAGAACAGATGACCACACTCGAGTTCGTTCCAGTGAGCCAGGAACAGAACTCTGGGGCTACAGGAGGCTCTGGCTCACCAGATCCGAACAGATGATCCGTGGTCTTTATACAATCTTCAGCTGTCCAGTGGATGTCTGATGGGAACATTAACTGAAGCTCTTGACCTGTATCTGCATGCTGCTCTTCACATGACCGGCTGATTGGAAAGTGGCTGGTAAGTGTATTTTACTAAACTCATATTACAGCATAGTAAATAATGTCTCCACAGACCTAAACATCACTGTTCAATCCAAGTTCATTCAGAGTAAGAAACAAAACTAGGACGAAAAAGCAAGCATACAGTAACTCGCCACACAGAGATTTGCTTGTACAGCCAAAATGTACGTTTGCTAAGTATTAGCTGCCATACATTTACTCCGATTAAATATTAGATTTCTGTTTCTCGTGTTTTCATTATGCGATGAAGCAGATCAACCAGAAAACCGTATCCCCGCCTTTTTACTACCGATAAACCTACAGCTGACTACGTACATCGTTAACCACGTCCCACTGCGGCGGCGCACAAAACAGAAGTGATATTTGAAACGTTTCGTCAAAACGCAGTTGCGAATGCTCGGTTTTCCCATCGACTGATGTTATGCGATTAAAGCTGGGTTTTCTCCTCTCGCGACAGCGCTTACACGGCGCTCTTTTTTTTTTTTCCAGAAAGACGGCTTTTCCATTTACTCTTCACGTCATGTAACTTAAATGTGAAAAATGTCTTTCCATTTCAATTTTATCGAATTGCCTGAAAAAAAAAACCAAACAAACAAAAACACAACCACAACTCACACGAGCATAAAAACCTTTTTGCCACATGAGAGAGTTTGTTCGACATTTAGCTTCATTGTTTTTTTTTTTAAGTTTGCAATTTCAAACTGCACACTAAGCAGGCTAATGGAAACACAGCTACAGTTCAAGATGACCGCTATAAGACTGCTATGACTGAAATTGGTCGACTTGAATCCAGGCAATTTAATAATGGTCAGCCCATAAACACCCCTGATTCCTATACAGACAGATTTACATTCCCTGAAAATTAAAACCGGAAATTCTTTCATCTCAACGACACTGCTCAATACAAATCCACGGTGAACCTCTGTACCTCAGTACAGCGCCAGACCATGTGCCAGGATCATGCTGTCCATGTTTTGTAAATCGTGCCAAGCAGGATTTATTTTGAGAATTAATCTCTCTCTCTCTTTCTCATGTGCACACAAACAGCCCACATCTGAGATGTCCACCACTTGTACAATAAGAAACCAGGCCAGTCCAGGCAGGTCCTGCTCAATGATCCTGTCCATGGACGTTTAACAGATGTCTGACAGAAGCAGAAAGTGAAAGCCATAATGCAGCCGGGACTAAAGACACGCTGTGCTGAAGTGGGGATAAGAAGTGATGAGGACTATCTGTATGCAAAATGAGGTAAAGCCAGCGTCGAGGGAAATGAGTAGAGGCACGTAGAACATTCACGCACGACGCACACATGAAGAACAACTGGATGTCATACTTCACACCCAGATCAACTTCCAGCTACATGATCAGAATAGTTCGGTTCCTTTTTATTTACATCAGACAGCTTTACAAAAATCCAGATGTAGCGGTAATAGAATAAGGCAGGCTTCCGAGTCACAGCGTCGTAGAAATATGACGGCTAAAGTTGTGTGAAAATGAGCACGGACTGGAATCTGAATCTTCTGATGCTCCTGTATCTTGTTCTTCACTAACAGCACTGGCTCCCAACAAGCTCTCACAGGTTTTGCAAATCAAAGTCAGATCAGCGGTTGCCTTTGAGATGACAATCTTCACGCCGATGTGGAATTTGCATGGGATATGCCCATCATGTAGGCTGTAATGGTAACAGTATCTCTATCTCCTTTCTGCAACACGGTACCACCATGAGATTTTTATACAATGTTCTCAGAATGTTTCGTACACTCCGCATGCATCACGTAAAGAATAAAACACCGCTGGGTGTGCTGCTACAGGAAAAACAAACAAACAGGGTGGTAAGCAGCTCAGCACTTTCCAGTACAGGGATATCCCGAATTGTTTCGGTGCTCGTAAACCACGGTCATTTGACACGATTACTAAAGAACGTCCTGAAGTACATTTTATTAGTTCATGGTTATATTTAATGTTTTGGAATGTCCGTGACGCAATTTCCTGTTACCATGCACATTCCAGCCACTATAAAAAGGTTTAAAAAAAAAAAAAGTTCAGCCAAATACAATGTCGAAGTGTGAAACCAAATTACCGAGAAGTGAAAAAAAAATCTAAATGGATATCTCCATCTTCTCAAAAAAAGAATTTGTAAATGTCTGATCATGGTCACTTGTACGTGGTTACCCTGATTTAGAAGGGTTTAAAAAAAAAAAAAAAAAGCAATGTACAACCACTATGGTCCAATCCAAAGCTCAAAACAAAGACTAATTAATGCCTGAAATGCTGCTCTGCTGATTTACAGTACACGCTGGAGTCATGAGATGAATTATTGTTGCAATGGACAGTCAGTGTGAAGGTGAATCACATCTTATGGCCATACGCTAAAAGATAGTATGTAGATAAAGTTGTAATACAACCATAGTAAAAAGGATGATGTAATTACTAGCAGTGTTCCTATCATAATGAACCAGATAAAGATTTGTCTTAAGGAGCAAATCACTGATAAAATTCTCATATTTATTAGCTCTCTGACTTGAGTTTAATCTTATAGATACACTGAATCGTAATGTGTGAAATCGACACCTTTCGCACACAGCAGGAGTGACCTGCAAGCACGAAGCACTCGGCACATCTGAAATAACCTTTGTGCAGAGCAAAACAGCTGAGAGAAGGCTGAATCTCCAGGAGCGTCGTCTCTTTGCTGACAGCGCAAGCAGAAGAAAAAAGGCTTGTTTCTCAACCGAGATAAGCGGGCAGATATGAAGGCGCTCTCATTAAAATGAATAATGGAAAGACTTACTAGGACAGAAATCAGGCCCTGACAATAACTTCGACACAGCAGCCAAGGAGAACATCTGCATTTAATCCCTCTGTTGAACAAAATGGAAGCCTTAATGGCACAGCAACTGTTCCCTTGCAAGTGTAAAGTGACTGACCAAACTACCTGTAGGTACTGATGGGCAGTTATCAAATGGAATAATTTCCTCGGTTTATGCTAATATGAAGTGGATTGTGTACCGTTTGTCCACCAAACAGTCATGAAACTTGCATTCAGTGACAGAATTACAAGAATGTAACCTGCCTTCAGCTGTAGTTGAGGGTATTGATCGGGTATTCCACAATTACAGGATCATTTCAACACACGCACACTATATGGCCAAAGGTATATGGACCATCACAGTTATACATGGGCCTTCCCCTAACTGTTGCCACAAAGTACAGAGCAAACACAGTCTACAATATCTTTGCATGTTGTAGGCGTTAGATTACACTGGAACAAAGAGACCCGAACCTGTTTCAGCATGACAGTGCCCCTGTACGCAAAGCGAGGTTCATGAAGACACGGTTTGCCAACATTAATGCAAAGTCTGCTTGTCCAAGGCTAATGATTTGTCCACTCCAGCACAGATTATTACAACACTTTATCACAGACTAATCTGAAAGCCTTACACTGGAAATGATCTGGACTGATGTAATTATGCTAACTCATGTTACGTTCCCCTCACCTGAGCTTCTGTAACTTACCTGGGTGGAAGAGGACCACAGAGCGCTGCACAACAGTTTGTAAATATGTTTCCATAGCTATACGGGTTGTAGTTATCTTTCCCTCTTTTTGATGACCATGACCCCTTAATCTAGACAGACAGAAACACAATGAGGGTTGAGAAAGAGCACGATTGTGCACGATTTTAATCTCTTAATGCTGAATGGCTCGTATACAAGCATAAGGATAGCATATTCCACAGCAGCCACAAATTACCCAAAATGCATTGTTATTTGGTGTGATTCATGTGCACCCTCATGCCTCTCCAAAAACAATACAGGAGGTTACTATGGCAACATCCTTTCAAATTTTTTTTTGACCATTTAAAAAACAAAAAAAAAGGCAGAGGGATTGTTTTCCATAGATATTACTACAGTCAAGTGTTACGTTTATAGTCTGTTACTTTATTGATCCTACGTGACAGGACAAGATTGTTTCTCTACTCAAATCATTTACTTCAATCTCTCATAAAGTACAATAGTGTTCTGTGCAGCGCGCTGAATTTTCCAGTGTAGGAAATGGCGAGTGATGGACTTCTCGAGAAGTCTTTGCAGAGTGAACCGGTACAAAAATCTATGTTAGACAGCTGAGAGCGTAGATTTCAAGGTCATATGCCATGTCCGAACACCTTCACCCAACCGAAGACTGCTACATAAACATAATCTTGTGTATGCAACAGAGTTAATGGGCTATACGCTCTTTAAGACGTTGGGCTCATTGACTTTAAGCACTTAATGACTTTAGGATACATGGAGTGAAAGGCATTACATGGACCGAGACGACGCAATTTAAAAAACATACCCAAAGTGCTCTAAATTTAAAAAACCTATACATCATAAAAAATAAAGTACAATTAAAAAAAGTTTTAGAATTTTTCTATGATGCATTATACTATACTATATTATACTATACGGCCAAAAGTATACGCTGCTTTGTTGTATATACATTACTGAGGAAAATGTATGGTGGTGCTTGAAAGTTTGTGAATACTTTAGAATTTTCTTTGTTTCGTAACCTTTTCTGATGAGCAACTCTTTTTCTGAGGTCCTCAGAAATCTCCTTTATCTGTGGCCTGATGCACTCCACCATCATGTCGTGCAGATCAAACTTTGACAGATTCCTGTTCTTTAAACTAAACATGGCACCCACTTGAACTGATTCTTATACCGTTGAAGACACCGGACTAATTTCACCTTCAATTTAACTGCTAATTCTAGAGGTTCACATACTTTTGCCACTCACATACGCAATATTGGATCGCTTTCTTCAATAAATAAATGACCGAGTATAATATATTTTTTTATTTGTTTAATTGTTTATTTATCTAATTTTATGACTTGTGTGCCAATCTCATGATATTTTACATCATATTTATGCAGAAATATGGAAAATTCTAAAGGGTTCACAAACTTTCAAGCACCACTGTAGTCTTATGAATGTGTTTTGCAGGTTGTGGAACGTTTTTGCATTATGGGTGTGGCATCTTTGTGTAAGTCATGTGACGTACAGAACATTTTGGTGTTATATGATGATGACATTTGTGTTTAACAGACGTGGCATCTTCGTGTTAAGTATGCTACATTTTTGCATTACATTGTGAATTTTGTGCATCACGGAGGTCATGTGAGAACGAATTCATTTACAGAATGCATAAATGACTGTGGCATTGTTCACTTTTTGATGAAACCACTAAATAAACAAGACAAGTGTGAGGCTGTATAGAGGCTTATGTTTTGTTTCTGCTTAATTTTACCAAAAGTTCTACATGTACATGGCAACGAAGTAAAACTGCTGGCTACACCCTGTTATGTACAGTATATGTCCTACACGATGAATTCCAATAAATACAAACAGTCTTTACTTACATCTTCATTGGTAGTCTGATTGGATCCGATTAGGTAGGTGTGGAAGCCAGAGAGTCCAACTATTGACCATACTGAGAAAAAACACACGACAACCTCCAGCACAGTAAAGAAGGGTCAAGGATGGAAAACCTTAGTGCTGACATAAGGGAAAATTACTGCCTTAGAACCTGAGAAATGTGCACTGTGTTCTAATTATCACGGTCAGATTGCTGTTCGTGCACACGCAATGAGGACAGAGTGGACAAGTCTGCACATCGGATAATTCCCTGGCTAACACACTGACCTGTGAAGCTGACAGACTCTCATTTCACACTATTCTTAATGTGCTAATGTGGAACTGACAGTGGACTACTTCATCAACAAGTGCTGAAATACTTTGTTGAATGTTAAATAAGAAATAGAAACTGTCTGTACTAATTCTACTTAAATATTACATGTAAATAGGTCAAATTTCCTAACGTGCACTTACTGGAGTGTCTCCTTGTCCGTGCTAGAATTTCAGAGGGTGTTCTACTGGGGGGAACTCCATTATGTTATACCCTATGTAGTGAGCATAAACAGTGAATAGTAAAAAATTTGAGGATCAGACAGCCTTAAATGTTTCTATGTGGTTCAACTTCTAACATTGCTAAATTTCTGAAGAAAACTTACTGTTAAATAAATATTAATCTAAACCACTGTAGAAACTTAGTAGATGCTAGCTGACCTTGGCTTATGCTAGCCTTAGGTGAAGACAATGCATTTGTAGGTTGAGGGTCCTCAGGAGCCATGTCTGGTTGCGTCTATGCTTTTTTGAGTGGCTTTGTTTGTAGTAGCCATTTTAAATATAGAGCAAGTAATTTAAGAATAAGTTTGAATATTAATTGGTTAGAATGAGTAGTATTTCTCAGACACTCCATCAATCACAAAAGGGTGGATGTGTGACAGAAAGCAGGCTGTAAGGAGAACCTATCAGACACAGTTCGACATAACATAAGCACAGAGCCTTTATCTGATTCTGCTGTGGCATTTACAAAACAAAACACACTCGGCTTTCATGCCGGATACGTAACATGAATAACCTGCCTTTTTGATGGTAGAGAACAGATTCGTCCGAGCTCTCACATGCAATGTTTTTTGGTAAAACTTCTTTTTAAACTACTATTTGAACGGCTTATAGCTCATGACAAGAGTCCTGAAGACCAATGATGTACGGTGCCTATTCATAGGTAATTCTAAAACTAAGAAATCAGAAGATTGGGCCACTGTGCATGCTGACATATCGAACATGACTTTGCAGGCACAACAGCTTGGCATGCAGAAAAGATGGAGAGATGCGTTATAAATCTTTCTGTAGCTGGAACAAGGCTCCGTTTAATTGGTCGGTTAAACTCGACACCAGCATATACTACGTAGCGGTCAGACTCACTAAAATGACAAATAAAATAACAAAGTGGATCCTTATGTTGTGAAAAGGATATCTGGCAGGACTGTCTTTGAGTGCGCTGAGGAATCCATTTCTATTGGATTCTGTCGAGAGAGAAAAGATGAGATCTGGTTTAAAAGCCAAGGCAAATGCAGACTTCAACCTAATCTTAATCTATATGGTGCGTTTGCAAATTACTACACAGAAAAATGTAGGCAAGTCTCCCTGAAATCGAACGGAAAAAAGTTACTAATAATAAGTTGTTGGGGCATTCAATCAACATTCATGTGAATCTTTTTTTTTTTTGATATTAGTAACTTAAGCTCTTTGATTTGATGATTTACCTAAAGCCTCTACTTTTGAATTTGCATTATACAGTACATATTTTTAACTTTAATTAATGAAGTTCAACAACTGCCCTTTAGACTCACTGTTTTGAATAAGCTTTTTCCCCACAGTACAACACACACACACAAACACACACACACACACACCTGTCAGCAGTAATCACATAGACTCTACTCTTTTGCCGTCATTGGAAGCCCCATAAATTCAACGAAGCTCCTGGGGTTCGCTACACATTATTGGAACTTTGACTGGATTCTATGATTGGGTTTTATGGCCAGATGAGACAAAAAAAAAGGTTTTTGGCAACAAGCTCAAGGTGGCATTAAATGAAGAATGTTTATGATTATACATAAAAGAACCTAATCTGCACTTTTAAGTATGGCGGAGGATCGGTTATGATGTGGGCTGGAAGTCCGAGGAGGTTTTAAACAAGTCTGGGTCATGCTTGGATCTGGCAAGAGAATAATTGAAACTGTACACTATAGGGCCAAAAGTGTGTGGACACCTGATGATCAAAACCATATGAACTCCTAATTATAGCACTGGCACTGATGCTAGATATTACCATTATGAATCCACTTCCTCTGGAACTAAGAACCCCAAACCTGCTATAGCGTGACAATGCCCCTGTGCACCAAGTGAGCTCCATGAAGACACGATCGGTCACGGTTGGAGTAGAACAATCCCACGGAGTACCTTTAGGACGAACTGGAACGCCAACTATACCCTAGTCCTCTTGGCCTAACAGCTGTTCCTGACCTCACAAACGCTACCGTATCTGAATGCAAAATCCCCGGCGCCCTGCTCCAAAGTCTAGTGGAAAGAACAGTACCGTTCAGCAAGGACATATGATTTGATAGTCAGTTGTCTATGGACATATAGTGCATATTCCTCACCACATCCATATAAAAATGATTTAATGAGGACAAAATCAAACTTTAGACATGGCATCACAGTCCCGTGATCTAATCTCACTGAAAATCTGTGCCATGAGCTGAAGAGGAGAGTAAACGAGAGGACGCTTAAGAATCTAGAAAGACTTGATTTCTTTGTATTCTCCAATCTCATCAAGAATTATAGCAGAAGACTACAATGTGCTGTTATGTTAGCAAAGTTGTACCAGATGCAGTGGTGTCAGGAATAAATGTAGCATAAAGGTACTCCAATTAAAGGTCTCATATTTTCACACTTTAAGCCAATTAACCACAAAGATTTTTTTCCTTGCCCCGATGGCAACAATAATAGTTACTATGTGGCAGGGACAAATACTTTGCACATACCCCAGCATTAACCTCATTAGAAAGCAATTGTCAATTTGGATTCCCTGGAGCTTTAAAATCGCTACAGTCCCATTTTTCACTTAAAATGCACACTGGGCTAATTTAAAAAAAAAAAAAAAAAGGTGCTTTCCAGCTACAGCTGGAGTTTTCTCCTTGTGTAGATTAAAACAAATGGTATTCCATTCACAAGGGGGGGGAAAAGTGTCCTGGCATAATGAGGGCAGCTACAGAGACGTGCTTTAATAAGCGGCTGAGAGTCAGGACCCAGGTGTTCTGTGGTGGCACGACGCCAGCGATCAGCGTGTCAGGCATTACAAAGGAGAGCACTGTAATCGACATCATAAAAAAAAAGCTAAAGCAGGATAAATGTCAGGAAGCTGTAAAAGCTTCCACAGAAATGCCACACACACACACACACACACACACACACACACACACACACACACACACACACACACACACACACACACACA
>JAQQZX010182954.1:0-19545 GCA_030068355.1 Notoglanidium maculatum
TAGCGGAGGCACCGCCCCATCCGACATCTGATTCGCCCGTGTTGCCGTCAATCTTCATTCTCAATCACTTGAAACAAACAATTAACCACAACGTGCAGTCTACAAGCACGTAACAGCTAGCAAATAATGTTCAGATTACACCATAATTTGTCCTTTTTATCTTTCACTTGAGTAAACCTAAAGCCTTATTTATGCCTGCTGTAGGACTCCCATTTGACACGTTATGTGAAGTCATTGCTCTGATAAAGGTATGGCTATTTCTTAGAGAATGCACACTGGCTCCTGCCTGAATACCCATCTGATTCTGCCTCAGCAGTAAGGATTTCTTGCCACATCCTTAAGGAACAGGATGCAGCATCTTCCCTTCTTTGCTTGAGTTACTCACCATAAGGAATGATATTGCCTCTCTACATCTGTCTTTGCTCAGTGAGTTCTTGTTAATAGTAGTTAAACAAACACCAAATGCATTCTGAAAATGAGTATTACTTGGATATAAACAATAAATCATGGATAAACATCAGTAAATGCTATAATACTATTTAGAATTTAGATGCATTTTATATGCAGTTGCATAAGTGTCCATATACAGACTATAGCAGAATAGATCAATAGCAATGCAGGTAATTAAATATCATTGATATTTATGTGTTTTCCCTTTACATTTTGGCAGATTATTGGGTTCTCATTAGTTGGCATGGATCCTCCAGGGTGGCAATTCAGGTTCTGCGCTCGAACATGGGGGCCTGTCTGTGCCTGCATGGGTTTCCTATGGGTGCTCCGGTTTCCTCCCATAGTCTAACAGCATACAGATTAGACTAAGTGGCTACTCTAAATTGCCCATAAAATGTTCATGTGAATGGTTGTCTGTCTTTCTGTTTTAGTCCCGTGATAGACTGCCGACCTGTCCAGAAACAGGAGAGGCAATGCAGGCAATCCTGGGGCCCACGAGCTGGAAGGGGACCCCCGAAGACAGCTGATTACATGACAATTTTGTGGGAACCACCTTATATTGAATTTAGTATGTCCAGAAACCTTCTTGGGGTGCCCATACCACTAGCTTGCTGCAAAAGCTTCATAATTATAGAGCAGCAAAAAGAATTATAGAGCAGCATCCAAAAAGAAAGTGCAGGCAAGAGATGAGGAGGAAAAGAAAAATCAAAGCAGTAGTAAGAAAGAGTATGTTATATTGAATAAATTACCCATGCCAAGGGTTTAATTTGTCACATGCAAAGGTAGGCAAGCAGAGAGGAAAAGTCTGGGCAGGTTAGCTGTGTGAGAAGAGTGATGCGGAGACTGATATTCGTCCTGTTTAAAGTGGTAAGTATTGCAATTTGCCATCAAGCAGTCTGAGTAGAAACCCATATAACAGTGGGAATAAAGATGTAAAAGAAGAAGCTGGCATAGCTTCTCTCTCGCTTTATGTGTGGCCAAGTGGTGAGTTTTAATACAATCAGTTGTCAAAAGGACCCTGTGGCTTTAAGCAAATTTCCACCCCTCCTATATTTTTTATTTTATTGTACTATATTGCATCCATTGGCTTCAGGGTACACAATAAGGTGTATTTTTGGTTGTTTTGTGTTACTTTCATAGTGTTCAATTTCAACTGAGGGAAATTTATTCTGAGTTATTGCTACTCATAAAAAGTGAATTCCTGGAACGTAAACCAAGTAAAACAAACTCTAACTATAATAATGTGTTCATACACGTTGACAAAAGTGCCAGAATAAAAAAAGGCATCTTTTATTCTGTGTTGGCTCAGTACCCCCGCCCACATTTACACCCACTTTCAAAATCTTGAATTCCTCTAAAGATCTAGTAACTCCTTAGCATACATGAATAAAATTGCAGAAGTTTGAAAAACATTTGTCATTTGTGAAGCTGCACATTAAGATCTGGCCACATAAAGTTTGGGCAACTTCTGTATGAAATACAAAAAAAAAAAAGGTGTCCACATGAGGTGGATTTGATCAAGCAATATTTAGCAAAATTGAAATGGAAACACAGTTCACATTTAAGTCACATGACATGACATGAAGTGCAAATGGAAATGCTGCGTAAGATCTATCGCAAGAGTAGAAAACAGCTTTAATTGCAAAACATCACTCAATGGAAACACAGACCATTTGCAATTGTATTTGTCAAATCTTTTAAACATAGCTCATATTTTACATGGCAATGGAAACCTGGCTTGAGTGATTTTCTTTTAAGAAAATTTTATGCGGTGGCAGTTACCAGTCTTACTTCGAGATTGTTTCAAGTAGTACATCTGAGAAAATTCTCACTTGATTTCTCACAGATCATCTTGTTTTTTTTATTTCCTAGTGCCTTATTTCCTCAGTGCCACATCAGTGATGGGGAAAAGTATATTCCAACTTCTGTCTCTCACAGGTGAGTGGAAAGATGTTACTATTGGGAATAGCCATTGTGCTAGACAGACAAAACCATTTAGATGGTGTTCAATCTTATATGCAAAGGGCCATTGTGGTTGCAGGTTTTGATTCCAGCCAAGCAGGAACCATGCCTGATTTCTACAAGCCCTTTTTACACAGAGATCCCACAATACTGTGGTAAAGAAGACCCCTTAATATGCCAGCTTTAGTTCTTTACACTGAACCAAACAAAGCTGGCATAAAGTCACCTTGGTGTGTGTTTTTACACAGCCAGCCGAAGGCATGATATGTAACACAACGGCGCTTTGGCATCTAGTGTGACATATAACATACTATGTGTCAGAAGTATGAATACCTCAAGCATATCAGCATGGCTTTAAAACAATAACGGCACTTGAACTAAGTGTTGAGGTGCTTTTGCTAACTGTGCACATACCACTCTTCAAATGCAAGCAAAGTTGCTGAGCATCATGTTTGTGCGTTCAGAAATATGTTGGAGAAGAATTTGAAGAGAAGTGGGAAGCGATTCGAGGCAGAAAGGTGTGCAGACCTTAGACATTGCAGACAGAGACGCTTAAATTCTCTTCTGGTCTCGGAAAGAAGAATGTAAATGTTGAAAAACGTCACACCTAATATTCCATGATGCCAGCAGGTCCCTTTTACACAGACATTGATCCTGGCTCTGTTACCACCAATCATTCCTGCTCAGAGGCAGAACGAAATGACCACCCATTCCTTAATTGGACCTTTTAAACATAACAGCGAAGCGGAATAAAGGTACAATGTTGATTTCTTCCAATGTTCCTGCCTTGAACAGACTGTGTAAACAAGACATTTTTAAAAGAGTTTCCAATCAACTATCACTATCAGATTTATAATTTAAAAATAACAGTTTTCCTCTGTTTTCATCTCAAACCCATTTCTTTTCACCTCAGTTAATTCAAACAGAAATGACATCTTCTGAAATTGTCTCCATATTTTAGCCATTTTAGACATAGACATGAATAAAAAAGAAAAAAAAAACCTTCCACTTATGCTTCTTAACTTCCTTTTCTTTCACCATTTACTCATCATTTCATACCTTTACAGCTCTGGGAGCTTTACCTCTTAACAGAAACATGCTCTGCACTTGATGGCTGATTTACATGTACACATGGAAGTATGAAGAAAATCAGCATTTCTGAAACTTTTGCAAATCTGGCAAAGGTTTTTAGTCCGGCCTGGCTTATGCAAACATTTACACACAATTTTTTAAAAGATTGATGAAATGATTGATAAATGGCTTAGTGCTAAAAAAAAAAAAAAAAAGAAGAAGAAAACTTTTTGCATAATTTCAGGTTGTTGTTTTATATACAATAGCAAAATAACTTGTGTTTAACATTTGTTTAAGGAAGTTTGTAGATGTCCTTTTTAGCAGATCTAGTGTCTAACCTCTTCTTCTAATATATTATCTACAGACGTTTTCCTCCTCGTCCTGTCTGAACCGTATAAGTACTACCTCGTGCAACAGGGGAAAAGTTGGAATGATGCTCAAACTTACTGTCGAGCAAACTACATTGACCTGGCTACTGCTGAAGGCACTGACGACATGATCAAGCTTCAAAATGAGGCACACAATCACCACTTCAATTCCAATGCTTGGATTGGCCTATACAATGATATTAATAGCTGGCGCTGGTCCCTGGGAAATCAGCCACTTAATCTGACAGATTGGTGTTCCTACCAGCCTAACTATGGAATGGAGGGTTGTGCTGCTTTTAATCAGTGGTGTTGGTTTGATGCACCATGTTCAGTTTTATTTCCCTTTGTGTGCTTTGATGGTGAGAAACAACAGCTTCACTTTGCCATTTAATATGAAATTAAACAATTTGTCTTAAAACAAAATCATAAACTTAAGTGCCAGAGATGTTAAACAGCACATCTTAAACAACTGGAGCTATTTGTCAAAACAAGACAATATACAAAATCCTTTTGGGTTTATAAAATGCAGATAGGAAGTGAAAATCACCTGGATACAATGTGTGTGTGTGTGTGTGTGTGTGTGTGTGTGTGTGTGTGTGTGTGTGTGTGTGTGTGTGTGTGTGTGTGCGCGCACAAACACATTGGGAGACCTTCCAACTTTGTTAGCCATATTTTCCTGCAAAGACAGGAAAGGTGTAGACAGTCCTCAAAGTGTAGCATATCACTGTAGCATATCACTGTATGGTCTGTAAGTAATAGTGATGATGCCCTCTGCTTCAGTAAGGGCCTGTGTGTTTCCTTATGGAAAAACAGTTGACCTGAGATTTGGATGACAACTGTCTGGTTTAAATAATACTGTTGAGCACATACAGGGCAGAATCAGGAACACTTTACAGGCTCATGCAAAAAAACCATTGCAAGGTTAATCAATTGGTTTGTAAAATGCATTGGTATGACCTAGAGCAGAAATTTTAGGTCACTCCAGAGTCATCTGGCCACCAATGCATGCAAGATAAGCTTATCACCGGAGCATGCAGTACTTACACTCTTTTGGATGAAGTGATTTCTAGAAAAAATGCAATTTTGAGAGACACTCAACTTTAGTTCAGCATTATGCATAGGCTAATATGGATGGGCCTTAAGGTACTTCAGCACTCAAGCACCAGCTTTAAGACCCCATGAGAAGCCAGGACTTCTCTAAAATTTTATTAACATGCAGCAGTGAAATGTTAAATGTAGAAATATGTCAATATTTATTCACCACGTGATCTCATCTGCCAAAATTCATTTGAACCGAAATATTTTTAAATACTTTCAGAGCACAAATTGATGTATGCAATTAATTTAGATGAATTAATCACAGAGCATGTAATTAATTAGATTAAGTTTTTTTTTTTATCGCTTGACAGCCCTAATAATAAGTGAACAGCATGGAGAGTAACGGTTGTTAAGGCTAGCAGTGCTAATGAGAAAAAGCCAAATTGGAGTTCTGTGGCATTTTATTTAAAATGCTATGTATAAAAACACAAAGAATTAAAAGAGATTAGAAGAGTCTGTTTCCAGCTTTGTAGAACAGTTATTTGCGGGAAAAAGATTATATAATCTGTATTTGTGATATTTACATTTTTGGAATTTGTATTTGGGGCTCTGAAGTTTTAAAATCTGAAATCCAAAAATGCTATCGAACATCAATTTCTCAAAAAGGTCTCAGCATGTATGCACACGTTCAAAATAAGATATACAGGTGATTTTCACCACTTTTGGTGGTCCAGATAGGATAATTCGGAATTACATCTTTACAGACTTTGAGAAACAGGAAATAGCGTGATTTCTGTGAAACTGTAGCCATGACAATCCCATTTTCTGAAAATTCCATAGATTTTTTAAAAAAGAGAACAAAAAACTTTAACATGTATAATTTGTGCAATTTGACAGTCACTACTGTCTGCACTTTAGTTAAGTTGTCCTGATTATATACAAAACACTCTGGTTTTAAAATCCTCACACAAAGTATTTGTGTAAAGTGAGTTAAAGAGTTTACATGCACAGTGATTAACATGTACAATGTCTGAAAGATTAATAAATATTAATGAAATGTAAATTATTACATTATAATTAATAATTATTAATTAATAACTAATTAATTAGTAAATTATTATTTTTTTATTTAATCATTTCTGTTTAAGTAGTTAATTGTGTGTTTTTTAATTCTAACAGACAGGAGCACTGGGAGCAGCAGATACATTCTTATTTCCACTTCCATGGTATTTCACGATGCTCAGAGTTACTGCAGACAGTATCACACAGACCTGGCCAGCGTGACAGATGTAGAGGAAAATTCGATTATAAAACAAACAGTCTCTTCTAATTCTTGGTTTGGTCTGTTCAGAGACATCTGGAAGTGGACAGACAACAGCAGCTTCACCACCATTAACTGGGTGTCGGGGAAACCAGAGGAAGTGGGGCCGACTGATAATTGCGGTAATTTTATTAATGGCCAGGTTGATTCTGCACCATGCTCTGAGATAATGCCTTTCTTCTGTCGCTCAGGTGAGATAAAGTCCTGTTCAGGCTAATATTTTTCACTACTTTCAGTAGCTATTAGAATGCAAGTTTAAGTTTGTGTATGTTTCACTATGTGCATGTGCATTCCTGTCTTCAGATTTTACAAAAAAACACATCATAAGAATGAAAGTCAAATCGAGTCAGGATGTGAATGATCCTGCAGTAAAGGCAGCAATCTTACAGAAGGTGTGAGAAATCCTGCAGAATTGAATATATAATCCCCTCTTACAGCATTAAGCACTCCAACATGTGGCACATGGGCTTTGTTGTGATTATAATCTTTCTGTTCTATTCAGCCTCAGTACTATACAAGTCTCATAAGATTTTGTGCCCATATTCCGCATTATGTAGCAATAAATCCCACATTTTGTTTTTCAGATAAAGCAAAAACTGAAGGAGCATGGGACAGCAGAGAACACCACAATGAAATGGAGAGAGCAACCAGATGGCATGGTCTTTCACAAGATAAAAAAATGATGAAGAAAATATAACCTGGATTCCAAAAAATTTGGGACACTGTTTAAAGTCTAAATAAAAACAGAATACAATGATTTGCAAATCCTTTTGACCTATATTCAACTGAATACAATACAAAGACAAGATATATAATGTTCAAACTGATAAACGTTACTGGTTTTTGTAAATATACACACATTCTAAATTTGATGCCTGCAACATGTTAAAAAAAGGGGGGCAACAAAAGACTGGGAAAATGGTGAAATGTTCAAAAACACCTGTTTGGAACATTCGACAGGTAAACAGGTTAATTGGAAGCAGGTGATAGTATCATATTTGCATGTAAAAGGGGCATCCTTGAAAGGGTCAGTTATTCACAACCAAAGATTGGGTGAGGGATCACCACTTGTGAAAAACAAATAGGGGCAAAAGGGGCAAATAGTCCGATAGTTTAGTACAACCTTTCGCAACATACAATTGCAAGGAATTTAGTAATATCACCATCTACGATCCATAATGTCATCAAAAGCTTCAGAGAATATGGAGAAATCTCTGAACGTAAGGGGTAAGGCCGCAAACCAACGATCGATCCCTCAGGCGGCACTGTGTTAACCACGATGTGATTGTATGAAGGACATTACTACATGGGCTTGGTAACTTTAGAAAACCGTTGTCAGTAAACACAGTTTGTCACTGCATCTACAAATGCAAGTTAAGACTGCCATGCAATGCGAAAAGTCAAATATGAAATATCCAGAAACACCACCGACCTCTCTGGGCTCGAGCTCTTCCGAGATGGACTGACTTGAAGAGTCCACATTTTTTTGGAAACCATGGACATCATGTCCATATTGTTACCAAGTTCAAAAGGCAGAATACGCTCTGTGATGGTTACTACCCATGGCAGGGGTAACTTGCACCTCTGTGAATGCATCATTAATGCTGAAAGGTACAGACAGGTTTTAGAGTAAAATATGCTGCCATCCAGATGATGTCTTTTTCAGGGACGTTCCTGCTTATTCCAGCAAGACAATGCCAAGCTACATTCATACGGGTTATAGCAGTGTGGCTTCATAGTAAATGAGTGTGGGTACTAGACTATCCTCCCTGCAGTCCAGACCTGTCTCCCATTGAAAATGTGTGGAGCATTATGAAGACCAAAACAAGAAAGGAGACTCCGGACTGTTGAGCAAATTAAGTCATAAATCAAGCAACAATGGGAAAGAATTTCACTTTCAAAACTTAAACAATTAAGTTTAACAATTGAGTCCTCCGTTCCCAAATACTTACTGAGTGTAAAACATGCCCGGTCCCAACTTTTTTGGAATGTGTTGCAAAGTTTACCAGTTTGAACATGAAATATCTTGTATTGTATTCAGTTGAATATAGGTCGAAAAGGACTTGCAAATTTTTTGTTTTTGTCATTTTGTTTTTATTTGTTTTACACAGTGTTCCAACTTTTTTTGACCTTACTTTTTAGTGCCTTTTGGAATACACTGCTACATAAAACAAGAATAAAAATCTAAATCAGCTTTACTTAGAAGATTTCACCATGGTCGCCACTGTCAGTATAGCCTGGCAATACTACTTTTTCACAGACCATATGCCGTTTATTTCATTTGGAAGTAACCTGTAATGTAACCTTCATCTTGAGTAACCTGTAATGAAAACCAAATTCTATTGAGAGAAGAATCTGATTGCATCTGCTGTTATATATATGAACATTTGACTTTAACACTTAGCTAAATTTGACTCATTGTGCCATTTGAGTGACTGTGAATGGCTACCGTGGTGGTGCACGTGCACTGTGTTGTAGTAGATCATTGGAAAGTTCCTCTCCACCACCGCCAGACAGCTACGACCAGAGACTGTGGGAAACAGCTCAAAGGAAGAGAATACAGGTAAAGTGGGACAACACGTAAATTTCATCATGAGTGTATATACTTCCATTGCGCTGACCTTTAAGCCATTTGTATCTTAACGCAAAATTTAAATGACCAGAAAGTGTCCCACTTTACCTGTATTCAACCTATTTAGATATTATAATTGTGAAATTTGACTTAATTCATGCTTCTTGAGCATCCTTAAAGGTTTTGGGTTCACCAGCCATAGGAAAAATGATCTGTGGGAAACTGTTTCATTGCAGTGATATGATCTATAATTATACTGTAAAAATATTTCACATTTAAACATACAATAACCAGACGGTACAAAAATAGTTGGCTTTAGGGGTCCTTTAAATTTGCTTGGTGAGAAAATTTAGCAATACTGCTTTTATTGTTGGTACCTATGGATTTTACTAAGTATTAAACAGGAATTTTAAGGTAATAAGTCTACAGTCCTCATGCTTTTACAGGTGTCAGTAGCTTATACAGTTGCAGTCAGAAGTTTACATTCAGTCATCATGGACATGAAGGTCATGGCAAGATCAAACCCAATGAAATGATAACTTCAATGATAACCTTGCTTTTTCTGTTAAAAATCCATGTTGCACAATCATTCCTCCCCAGAAGAAGAAGAGTTCCAAGAAATCTTTGAAAAGCAAATATTGCCATGATGTTCTTGTCCATGATGACTGTATGTAAACCTCTGACTGTACTGTAACTGTAACTGTAACTGTACAATAACACTTCAGGAAAACTGAACAAAGCAAGTAGAATTTTAAATAATAAATATTATAATAAATATTATATGTTATTTTATGTTATAATAAAGACATTTAGTAGTTGCTCATGTGCATACTGATGATTACATTGTATATGTCCTGTACTCTTATACTATACAGTCATGGGAAAAAAAAAGTACAACTTTATTCAATGTTTTTATTTATCAGGGCCTAAATAACAAGTAACAGCTGCTTCTCTGAGGTCACGGCTGATGTCCTTTCTTCTTGACCTGATGTAGACACACACCTGAATTCTCCAGAGCACAAGTTTTGATTTTTGTATAGGTATTCACACTTCTTGATGATTAATTAATCTTGTGTATTAGTAATAATCATTAGTAACACCTGGGGGTATACTGCCAAGGGGGTTTAATCTACTGAGGGTTAACTCGGAGTTATTAAATAAAGTCATCATTGACAACCCTGATTTCCTAAGGTGGTGTTAAACGGTACTATGACCTTTGTTAAAATGTTAGTTAGTTGATTCAGTGTGAGTTTGTGTGCACTCACGTGACAGGGGCATGGTCGACAGCAAGCACAGCTTTTGAATCATGGAGTGAGCGCCGTATTTCTCTGAGGAGAAATGTACAATCATAACTTCTAGATATTGAGGAGTTTAAGAGCACTCTTACTGGCGAATCCAACACCGTGGAGGACAACAAAGTCAGGGAGGCTCATTGGCGTCTCACCATCCACGCGTCAGTCAGTACGGTCTTCTAAACGTGCCTGCGTTTTCCTCGAGAGGATTGTAGGTGAATGGCAATGCTGATACAGGATAACATTAAGTTAGTCAAAAACATAAACTGCTCACAGGAGTTTAGAGACGCAGAGTAAATTGCCTTGGCAGCGTGCCTCGGGGGAAACCCACTCACCTTTCATAGTACCGATTAATCAGGAAGTTTCACCTGATGTTACAAAGTTACTCCTGAACTTACCTGAATAAGCCAGTAACACCACTAATTACTCTCTTAATGGTTTTCAAAGTAGGAAGGGTGCACTTATTTTTTCCTACCTGTTTTCTGAATGTTGGTTTACTTTTTGGGGTGAAAATTACTACATATTGAAAGCTGTTGTGTTTTTTTGTTGTCACCTGAGGTTATCTGTTTGTTTTCAGAGGTTGGTGTGGACCACAGAATTGTTATTTATTTGATAGATATTGGTTTATAACTTATTGTTATATATGTATGGCGCATAGAAGGTTTTTAATAAGTAAGTCATGAATTCAGTAATTATAGATAGTTTTACAGCACCTACAATGGAAATTTTATGTTTGCTTACATCAGTAAATGTGCACTACTTCTTCCATGATTTCTTCTGGATGGTGATGCAATACTAATTGCATATATATGTTTATATAACTTTTTGACTATGTGCTTGAATTTCACACAATCACATATGACTAATCACATATCAGACATATGACACAGGAATTCATTATGGGGTGGCACAATGGTGAAACAGGTAGCCTTGTCACCTCACAGCTTGAGGGTCCCAGTTCAATCTTAAGCTCAGGTTGCTTGGAGTTTTGCATCTTCACCCTATGTTGGCTTTCACACAGGCATCCAATGCAAACCTGGCCAGGATCAGTGGTTACTGTGAAAGAATAAGAGAATGAATTAATTATAAACAGCCCATTTTACAGTACCTAAACTAAAGCTAAAATTTATCAAAATTAGTTCTGTGTAATATGTGCAGTCAAACATTATCACACATTTCCAAATCATCAAATAATCCAAATTAGCCAATGAGTAATGTGAATCAACAACCTTTTATTACAAAATAATATCTCTGATAAGCATAATATTCAAGGCCACCTCCTTCTCTCTCTCTGTGGGATCTTCCTTCTGTATCTTCCTCTGGTGGTGAGAACTCAGAATGACACAGAGCCCAAAGTACAGGAGGGGAAATGTTTAGTGATGTGTGACTCCACTCCAACTGCAGAACCAGGAGGTAACGCACTGGGAATGTCAGTTGAGGAAAGACCACATATGGGTGTAGAGTAACTATATACCATTATGGTACTCTCATATATCATTAATATACTTAAATGATTAATCATATGGTAATTACTTCCTTTCAAATGTATGTTTGCAGATGAATAATGAGTAGCCCAGAGTGCCATCTGCTGATCATAGAAGAGCAACACTGTCACATCACAAGCCAATATTAGTGTTTTGAACTAGGCTTAGTAGACATTCACACTATTTGAAGACTAACACTTCAGTATGTTTCAGTATATTAAGGTGCTTTCACAAAACCCATCCTATTACTGATCTACCAGGGAATGAAGTTTGGAAGACTTTTCTCAGTATTGATATGCCTGTCCTCAAATGGAAATTAATAAGCGAGCCTCCCATATCAGTAAAATTAAGCAAAAAGGGGCAGACTCCATTTATGACTAGTTTATAATTGATTTAAAATGAATATACCTATTGTGTAAAAAGTTCTAGTTTAATTTACAAATTACAGAAATTGAAGAGTTTCATCTTGTGTATTTGACACTTTGATGGGTCCCTTCTTGGGCACAGAAGATAGTGGTAAGTTCAGTGGTAAGACTCTCTTCAGATCTGAAATAGCGTGGTTCCTACATTTCCAGTGACATTGATGACATTTGTCAGTTTTCTGAACTACTATTCCTATATTTATACAAGTGGCTTTTAAAAGTTATACATAAATCATCACTATTGCTTTACTTTTTGCATCACCATTGATCATTATTCTTTCATTATTCTCATTATGCTCAAAAAGATTTCATTTTTGTAAATAAAATAATATTTACAGAAATGGCAATGCAGTAATGTTTGTGAACCTGACATGAAGAGAAATGTAGATGTGCAGAGCTGTGATTGTGAATAAGTACAAGGACAGATGCTCATTCTCATTCAGATTTTTATAGCTTTGGCAGCACGCTTACGGTTGTTGTCCTGTTAGACATTAACACTTCACCAAAATCTTAAATCTCTTATAGAATTTAACAGGATTGCCCTGTATTTGTCTCCATCTATATTGCCCTTAACCCTGACTAGTGTCCCAGTCAGTAAAACTTCCCAGTCCCTGCCAGTGAAAAGCTTAAAATTAGATTTATATTATGACTATCTAGATAGCAAGGTATTTTTATAGTAAGGAAACATATACACCAAGGTCAACTGAACTTCCATCCATCCATTATCTATATCGCTTTATCCGTCTGGATCGCGGCAGACCCAATCTCAACAAACTGAGCCAATCCCAGCATCTTCGGGCGAGAGGCGGGGTACACCCTGGGCCAACACAGACAAACAGCCACACACGCTCACATTCACACCTCATACAGAGTAGCCAGTTGACCTAATCTGCATGTCTTTGGACTGTGGGAGGAAACTGGAGCACCCGGAGAAAACCTGCAAAACTGGGGAGAACATGCAAACTCCGCACAGAAAGCCACCCTGGGTGAGCCGGGGATCGAACCCAGGACCTTCTTGCTGTGAGGCGACAGTGCTAACCACTACACCACCGTGCCACACGGTCAACTGAACTTGCAAGGTCAATTTACTAGCATGAGAATGAGCAGGGGTAAAAAATTGTACTGCAGCCAGAGGGCCTCTGAGACATTTGGCTTCATTTTTAGACCCTGTTACCCTTCCAACCATATGTCCAGTCAGTGGCTGGGTCTCACAGCTCCTAGAATGTGACCTGTGACATAGTTAATGACTTCATTTTCTCCCCAGGCCTTCTACCAATAGGCTTCTAATAACTTTCTAGTCATTCTTCTATGCATCTGTAAGTGAGGCTGAAAAACCTCTTTCTGGCTGCCTGTCAAGCAGCATCTGAAGAAGCAAATAAAAAGATGTAAGCTACAGATTAATTTCTAAATAACAACAATATGGCTTAAACTACATTACTTGAGCATAAAGACTTCTGCTAATTATTAAATGATGACCAAGAAAATGGGAAGAATTGTAACAAGAAACAGATCATGGAAAATGGAAATCTGTTTGAAATGAAAAAAAGAAATTTAAAAAAATGCTGCATTTTATTTGCAAAAAGCAAACAGGGATTGTTATATATAAAACAAGAATTCAATTCTGAATTCAATCTTAAAAATGCTGATTTGTTTAATAATGAATTTAATGGCACTCCATGTGCTGTTCAAAGTTTAAAATATAAAAAACACATCCTGATTTTTATTTCTTTTTCCAGAACTAGTTTTGATAGCTCCTTGGTTTTAAAGGTGCTTTTGTTTAAATATATTCTCTAACCAGTCTTCTATAACTAGTCTTGTCTAACCAGTCTTCTATAAGGGGTCTTCCAGGAACAGATCTATTTATGCAGTGTAATTACCTCGTAATATAGTTCCTTTCAATTTCAGGTTTGAAATGTGGAAAAGTTCAAGTGGGTGAATACAAGATACTGTACTTCACACTCCACTAATTAGCATGGGAGGAATCACAGTTGTTTATAATGGTATTAGAGGCATTACCCAGAAATCTGAATATGAATTTTATTGATATGAAGAGTTTTTTATTAACGTGACACATTTAGTCACAGAAAAGGTGTTTGGCCACCCATCTGCTCACACAGTCACATTACTGACACATTATTGTGCATATAAACATGCAGAGACACATGCAGGGACACACGCTCCTATCCTTGTTGTTGTGGGAGATTAGTGCAGTCACTGTTGAGTTGTCTGCAAATTTGATAATGGCATTAAAGGCCTGGCTTGGGACACAGCCATACGTGAGGTGGGTGTGAGTTATAACTCACCTTCTGTTGTTGTGGATGGTTCCACATGGACAAAATTTAACGAAATTTAAAATAAACAAAAAGATTTTAGAATTTTTTATTATTTAAAACCAGGAAAGTAAACATTCAAAAACTTGAAAATTCAATATTTAAGATTCTACACTATTTCTAGGTCCCTATTTAAATGTGTGCAAATTTGTGATATTGGCCATTTGAACTTTGTATAAAAGTCAGATTTTCATCATGCTTAATTATTTCTTTTAATGATTTTTTTGCATGAGTTCAGATGACACATGGATTCACTCTAAAATGGAACATAAGGTTTTGCACAAACTTGTGGAGCCCATGCCAAGTGAACAGTCATTAAAGCAAAAATGGGATGAACCAATTACTAAGAAATTCATGTAAATAATACAAAGATTCTAATTTTTGCTACAATAAATTATAGACAATGTGGGTTTTTTAGACGATTACTATAATGCCTGGATACAACACAGGGTTGATACAGACATTTGTGGTCTTTGATTCCCATCTAGCGGCCAAATAAAGTAACAACTTGATGATAATGTCCTGAGATAAACGATAAAATATTCCCCGTGACTTCATAATATTTCTTTGGTCATAATCTCTTTAACTACGACTTCATGCCTTGCTGACACTTATGTATACGTGTAACCACCTGAATTCCAGGGGGAAAATGCCTCCCAATTATCTTTTTCTAAACGTTCCCCATTGTTTTAAAGGCAGTGAGCATACTGAAAAGACCTGTGGTATCATTTAAAAGTCCTAAATGTACTCTTTAAAAACCAATGGAAGTTAGTTCAGTAGCTTGTATAGTGTGGGAGATAGGGGGTTGTCTTGCTTTGCATCATTTGCATCAAAGCAGGTGAAATTTGTTCACAATCCAGAAATGAATTCACACCTCCTAACTGAACATATCGATATCCCAGAAATGTAATTGGCTTGGTGTTGTACTGTGGTGATTAAGTGTTCCCATTTTTTGAGCAGTGTAATAAAATTCATGTAAAAGCTGTTGCTTACAGTGTGGTTGCTTATGGTGTCCTACTCCTGGTTGTAGTCATCACTTGGAAACCACATGCTCCCGTTAAATATGGCACCGTATGAAGTGCCTAAACATACACCTTGAACTGTGAAGATGCCGTTGGACTGCTGTTGACATGAGCGGTTCTGCTACAATGGCATAGGACTCAAATCGCCACGAACAGCCTTGCACTCAGAACTTGACCCTATTATTAAAGTGTGTTAGTTGTAATTGCACTATACAGTGTGACCCAAATGAGGATGGGTTCCCTTTTGAGTCTGGTCCCTCTCAAGGTTTCTTCCTTTTGTCATCTCAGGTAGTTTTTCCTTGCCACCATCGTCGTCATCACAGGCTTGCTCATTAGGGATATATATAGATAAATGTATAGATTCATAAGTTTATATTCAGAATTTATATACTTTCTGTGAAACTGCTTTGTGACAATGTGTGTTGTTAAAAGCGCTATACAAATAAAATTGAATTGAGTTGTGGGCAGCATTGAAGGCCGCACCAGGGTGATCAAGCTGCCAGTGTCCAGGAGCGCATTCACAGGTCGTCCCTCTAGCTACAGCGTGGCAGTAGGGGTCCATGGGGCCATGGTGACATGGACCGTGCAGGCTGCCAGCCATGGCTTCTGCAGTGAGGCTCGTTTAGACTTTGTGGGCATGGAGGTGTCCTGGATAGATGCAGGCATTTGTTGGATGGTAGGTTGTGTGGCGGGGAGGAAAGAGGTTGACTGCTCATCTCTGGCACAAACTCACTTGGGCCCAGTTGTGTCTGTGTGCAGCTCATTTCCAGTGTCGCCTCAGCAATTTCCAGAGCTTCCACCCAATCCCTGGATGGAGGCAGGGGTGGCCATCCCTATAGTTCTTTGTTCTTCCGCCATTAGGCCTCATAGAAAATGGTGAATAGTCACCCACAGGATGACTTCCTCGGCTGAGAGCTGCTCCAGTTGTAACCAGCGGCGTGTGATGTGGAGCTCGTTGATGATGCTTATCAACTTGGGTGTGGGGCTCACTGTCTTGCCGGAACATTCAGTGTTGGAAAGCTGCGGCTGCGCAGCTGGAGGAGAGACCACAGCGCCCCAGAATCTCTGCATTTAAGATAATGTAAGAGAAAGAGTAGTAGGCTCTCTCCCGTGAGGAGAAGTGCTAGCAGCCATGCCCACTTCTGGCGGGGCCATCCCTCCCGGTGAGCCTTTTTCTCGAATGTCCCCAGGAACACCTCTAAGTCATTATCCACTGTAATCTTGGTCAGGTGACACAGGGTGTCCTGGGATGGTGAGGGACATGGTGGCAGCAGCTAGACCCCATAGTGCCGCAAGCTCCTGAGCCATTGCCTGGTGTTCATGTACCAGCTCCTGGTTGACTTGGTCCTACTTTGGGCTCAACTCCAGGAGGCTGAGGAGAGAGAGAGAGACAACTGCTTCCTGCTTCCTTGCCGCCTCCCTTTTATGTCACACTGCTGCCTGCTGAAGGGTAGATGATTATCTTCCTCCAGCTGTGCCGGATTTGACAGGCCTGCCTTTACATGCCTCTACTACTTCTTTGCCCCACCCTTCTTAGACTGCTGGCAGGGGTTTCCCTGAACTCTGGTCACTTCCTGCTGGCGCTTCTCTGATGGGGCAGTGTGCTTGCTGGTCCCAGATGGTGGGGCTGTGTAGTCACAGACGTCACACACTATATGGCCAAAAGTATGTGGAGTCTTGATTATAACATGTATAATATGTGGTCTTTCCCCAAACGGTTGCCACAAAAATAGGGAAGCACAATATTGTAAAAGATGCTGTAGCATTACAGTTTCTCTTCACTGGAACTAACAGACAGAAACCTGTTCCAGCATGACAATGCCCTGTGCACAAAACACAGTCCATGAAGAAATGGTATGCCAAGGATGGGATGGAAGAACTTGAGTGTCCTGCACAAATTTCCTCACACAGTGAATATCAGGCTTTTATAAGTTGGAAAAATGGATAGTTATGTGCTGTATATCTGAAATGGACATAAGCCTAATCAGTTTCATCTGTAGTCTGATTATGGCTATTGAAATGGCCATGATGCTCCTGTACTACAGTCAAGTCATTGGTGGCTCATCTGTTAGGAATTTAGACTACTGATCAGAAGGTTATGTCAGCAATGGCCCTTCAGATAGGCCCTTAACTCTTATGATTAACTCAGCTGTCAGTTGATTTGAATAAAAATGACTGCCACATTCATCAGCTCAATTGGCTCACCATAATTTACCTTGCATTTTAACACTGTTAAGAGCAGGAATTCCCATAGTCATTATGAAAGCTGTTCTCTTCAACATCAGATTTTACCCAGAGAATATGTCCTTCTCTTACCCAGAGAATATGTCCTTCAAAAATCTGGATGACACCACAAAAATGTTAACTGATATTACACCTGACCCCTTGCAATTGGTAAGCTTATTATGGTCAGGAACATGGCCTGGTCACCAGATACTCACCTGAGGAAACAACCCCGAGGTCTAGATTTACAGTTGTGACCCTGTAACCCTAATCCTGGCAGGGTACACTAGGTATCTATTTACATTTCTTGGGTATCTTGAAGTTCTCTCTATGTCTGACTTCTCCCCCTCAGGTCTGTTCTCTAAGATAAGCTCCTGGTGACATGCCTCTCACTGAAGTAACCAAAACCCTGCAAATGACAGAATATTTAGAAATACTCTTATTATTTAAGGAAAATCCAAAACAGTCAAAATTTTGAAAGGTGACCTTTAGTCATTTGATTTTAATTTCTAGATTTTTCTAACCAGTTCAAGTCAGATTCTACCCATCGGAGGTCATCATAGCCAGATATCCATCATTAAAACTCCTACAAATGAGCCTAACCCAGATCTAAAGAAAAGGGCTTAAGGGTGAGTCACAACCAGCTTAGCCATCTTTCAAACACAGAGCTAAATACAAACACGAGGCAAATTCCAAAATAAAAAAAAATTTGAATCTTGTTGTGAATTTTTATATTTTTAAATAATAATCACTACTACTTTTTTGTAACTACTTTTTTACTCTTTTTTTTACTTAGTAACTTTACTTAGTTACCAAGTAACTAAAATGTAGTTACTTGGTTTCCTCATTGAAATGTGATAGCACAAACATTTCTGAATATGAAATTTTACCCATACATTTCTAGCAGCATTGAGCAGATCTAGTCTTATGTTCCTCAGTCTTTGCATATAGTAGCTTTCCTCTAACATTACTTAACTCTGATTCATTCTTCTTTCAGCTTATTACCTGTTCAGGTTAGTGTCAGAGGTTCCTACTCCAATGGTCCCTATTTCTCATAAGAAGAAGGAGTTTCTGAACAATGTAATTTGGAAATTGGTGAGCAACTTCTGACAGTAAACCAGGGAAAGCAAGAAGTAGCAGAATATGCCTTGAAGTTCAGAATACTCACTGCTAGCAACAAATGGAATGAACCTGCTGTTAAGGCTGTCTATTGCTGTGGGCTGACAGGGTTTTGTGAACCAAAACCTCCTCACAGAGCTGGTTTGTCATAATGAACAGAAATCCCTGCATTCACTGCCTGATCTCTCTATCGGCCTCAACCACCCACTGCACAACAGCCAAATCCTTAAGTTTCTTGAGAATGACTTATCTGATTCAAACATGGTCAAAGGCACATGACTGATGAAGGAGCGCCGGACTATTTTTCTTTGGCAAAAACTCTGCATTGCTCAATGTCCAGTATATCCAGTTCCTAGTCCTTCATCAACCATGAAGGAGCAGGCCCATCTCATTCAGTGCCAACTTCAGTAAGTCTTTCCAAATATTGATTTCCTCAAGCATTCTTGATTGCTATTCAGAAAAGGCATGCAGAAGGTGTTTCTACACTTACAGTACTGACTGATACCAATGCAGCAGTAAATTTTGTTGACAGAACCATTGCTGATGAAGTGCTGATCAAAAAATAAATTATAGGTCAGGTCAGCTACAGGTTGCTCAGGCATAAATCCGATACTTACTCCAAAACAAATACTGGTGGCTTCATATATTAAAAGATACCCAACAATTCATCTCATCCTTTACAGTTGTGCCCTGATATATATATATATATATATATATAAGTTTTGATATATAATTTAATTTGATATATTTTATATTTTTTATTTTATTATATTTTATATATTTCGCTTTTATATATATTAAAAGAGACCCAACAATTCATCTCATCCTTTACAGTTGTGCCCTGATATATATATATATATATAATCTTATT
>JAQQZX010182999.1:0-19534 GCA_030068355.1 Notoglanidium maculatum
TCATTTGTTTGACTGGGTTCTCTTTATCTACTTTTAGGACTTGTGTGAAAATCTGATGATGTTTTAGGTCATATTTACACAGAAATATAGAAAATTCTAAAGGGTTCATAAACTTTCAAGCACAACTGTATGCGGTTGGGAGAGACCAATTTCTTCAATGTCAACAGCTCAAACTAAGAATTAAAGGGAAAGTCAATTTAAACAATAACACACTACAACCATCTCAACTAACTGAAGAACTCATCCAAATCATCAGTCCAAAAAAATTTGTATCTAAATTGTATTCATTTATTTCAATCTTAAATAGTGCAATAACACTCCCAACAGCCAAATGGGAAAAAGATCTGGCCTTCTCCCCAAACCCCGATTACTGGAAACAGATCTGTAAAAACATCTTTTCCATGACCACTAACTCCAACTTGCAGCTTATACAATATAAAGTCATACATAGAACTCATATCACACAAAACAAAATGTTTAAAATGGGATTGGCCAACACAGATGTCTGCTCACAGTGCACTTTGGGTAGCACAGGCAATTACTTCCATGCCATCTGGCTTTGCCAACCAGTTCCCTATGATTAAGGGTTACTGAAACACTCTCCACCATCCTAAGTTGCAGAATCCCAGCATCAGCACCACTCTGTATTCTTGGCGATACATCCAATATACACCTTCCATCTAAATACAAAAATCCTTTGTTCATTTCTCTAGCTGTCACCAAGAAAGTAGTCCTCCAAAACTGGAAATCTAAGAGCTCATGTCATATCACTCACTGGACCAACCTTATTGCAGAATACATCTCAATGGAAAAAAATAATGCTCTCCAGAAGAAGCATATGTCAGCCTTTGAAGATACCTGGAACCCATTCATAACTTTTTTAAATTCCACCAGAATAACTTCAACTAAAACATAGCCCAAAACAAAAACATGTATAATCACCAGTCACTTTGTACTGTCTCCTGTCTGTCTGTCTGTCTTTTTGTCCTGTCCTCACTGTTTGGTCTTGTCTCACGATCTTGTCTCGTGCATGCTTGTTATTTGTCCCATGTTGTATTTCTGTTTTTGCATGTTATATATGAGCCCCCCTATCTACATCTGATACAAATATGAATGTGAATAGTTTTGAGAATATGCATAAAGTTATAATTAAAAATAAATAAAGTTGATAAAGTTGTCCTCCGAAGGGGGGGGGGTCATTATTATATATATTATTATATATATATATTATATATATATAACAAAGTCATTATTATTCTTATAATCACTGATGTCATGTGGTGAAGTTATTTTGTTTGGAGACATTTATCATTCATGGAAGAAGTCTTGGTTGTAGTATGTTGAGTATCAGTACATTTTTACAGATTACAGGTTTTTATATTTAATTAAAATGGGGATTATTTACAGGATTACAATTTTAAAATGGATAAGGGCTCCAGCAACTCATCAACAAAATCATTAAAAATTTATAATAAAAATAACTGCCAATAATTTAATTATTAGTTGGATTGCATTATGAACCATCTGCGCATGAGCAGTCACTTCATGAAAAAACATTGAGTGAAATCCCCCCCACCCATGTCACTTCGGGGGCTCCGTATTTTGCCTTTAAAGTGGAAAAGTGGAACAACATCACAGTACAATGCAAGTTCTGCCTTCCAGCTGAGAAAATGCCATCACCATCCACATATTTGATATTGAGATAATTAAAAAGTAATATAAAGTAATCAGTTACATTAATTTTGTGGAAATTGGATAAGGTTAGTGTTAGATTACAAATCTTGTCCCTTTATTCTGTCCTTTGACCTCTCTAACCCTGCTGCCATGGATTGTCGTTCTGGCTTTCCTTTGCACAGCTTTTGAGGTGTCCTGCTTTCCTTCCTGTCCTGTGATCCTCAGATAATTTAGGTCCTCTTGGCATGACAGAATTGAATTGTTTAGGATAAGCTATCATAAAGAACACTCCATATTTATCTTATCATGAACTGATCAGCAGGGTACCAATTGTCTTTAGGTCCTATAAACAAAGCATCTGTTTCTTATCTGTTCCTTTGAAGGATGTGCAATGACATTTGTATTCCTATGTATAAATACTTCTAGAATTTCAGCAGTAAAATCAGACTGAGTTTAAAATGACCTTGTGTCTGTTAAGATCATTCTCCAGGCGCTTGTCATGCAGAGGAAGAGAGAGAAACGGTTACGGAGTCTGAAAGAGATTGAACCTGAATAAGAAAAATCTTAACAGTTAGTGACCACACTAGTAATGTAATTAGCAATTGGTAATTGTATCCAATGTAATAAATTTTTAACGTAACCCTTCCAGCCCTGTAGGTACGTAATAGATTATAAGTGTAGAATTATGACTTGTTTGTCTGTGGTTGTGATGCTGAAGAACTGCCATCGCAACACATTCAGTTTCTGCAACTGCATTATTTACTTTTGACATTGACACATCCAATACTATATATTTTATATTTTTATATCATTTTGAACATTAACTGATTAATATTGTAATAGTAGAGTATATTGTAAGTGTGCCAGAATGTCAGTGGATCATTGGTGTCAGAGAATCGCTGCCCTTGTTAAATTATATTTATTTACCCACCAACAGGTGGTAGGAAAGCCAAACCTTTCTTTCATAGTGTTAGCATCCACAAAAATGCACAGGTTACAGTATGTGAGGGCCAACTGATGCTATTGGCACAATCATGTGCATTTTCTTGTGGAAATGCAACTCTAGTTATTTTTATCATTCCATCATATTTGGAGCCCTTTTCCCTCCCACAGTTTTCAAGATATTGAGCCCAAATTAATTTGATCTCATCTGTCTTGTGCTCGTGTATTCTGCTTGTGTACAGTAATTGATAGGTCCACTCAATTTTTTTAATTGGCATTTTTAATCATCCATTTTTCCATTGAAAAAGAATGTGGACAGACTTTACGACCCTACTGGAAGAAGGAAGAATTGCACATGGGGCACTGGAAAGTTAGAGTTAATGGTCTTTTGCTCTTCGAAGTGACAGAGGATTATGTTTGTTAACATTTTTAAATAGGTTTTTTTTCCATTTGATTTACGCATTTAAATATTCCCCTTTTTATTTAAATTCAGTAAATCCAGAAGAGTTCAAGTCAGTCTCATCTGTGCTATGCTAGTGGATAACATGCTATTTGCTGACGGCGTTTGCATTTGTCATGATCCGCTGCTTGCACACCGCGCCTTGAAAATACGGCCGTGTGCGCTGCGCTTTTCACATCTCCATCGCGCTCTAAGTGGAAGCGCGCACTTCTGCAGTCACATGCGAACTACATGGACCACAGTTCCCGAGAGTTCCTGCCGGAGTTCCTGCCCACTCCCTCACCTAGGCAAAAATTTGGCGTGGTGGAAACCAGCGATATACCAGCACCTACAGGTCCAGGTCCCCCACGGAATAACTTTGTTGGGTGCTCCGGGTGTAGCGCCTTTGCAGGGGGTTTCTGTCATGATCTGCTCTTTTCCAGTTCTTTTCACAGTTCCCATGAGCACCTGCTCCCAGCCATTAGGCCAATCAAGTGTATGGACTTTCTATTTTCTCTGTTGTGGATTACTGTTTATTGCCTAACCCATGTTACTCTGTTTGCTGATTGCTAGACCTCTGTCTGCATTTGGATTACTCTTTCTGCCTGCTGTTATTGTACCTCTGTACCTAGTGTGTTTAAATAAACACCATACTGCTTTTATCTCCATCTCATATCCTGCACTTGTGTCCAGCTATGCCTTATCAGCAGGAGCAACGTGACAACATTAGTAAACAAACCCTTATGTTTTTGTTTGCCCAACCTTTGCTGGAATTGGAAAACACAACTCTGGAAAATAAATGCTGGCCTGGGTTCAGAGCTTTGTGAACTCAGGCTGATAAATGAAGCAGGACCCGGTATGTATTATTTGTAATACATTATAATTGGAAAATTGATCAACTATCACCGGTAGTGGTAGTGGACACTGGGAGTGTCCCTGGGAGTGAGGGAGTCCTGATATGAAATCTAGGGAGACCAAGGGCATCGAGGGATAGGAAGAGGTTGGAGGAGACCCTGATGGTGTCGGTTCTTAGGTTTGTTAAGGGTGCAGACAGGGCAGGCTTGGAGGTAGACTCATACATCCTTCTTGATGGAGGGCCACCAGAAGTGGTGTTGTACCAGTTCTAAGGTGCGTAGGTGTCCCGGGCCTCGGAAATGTATTCCTCCATAGCACGAGTTTCTGGTATAGATAGGGAGTAGAGACGTCTTCTAGGGGGACTGCTGCCAGGTAAGAGATTGATGGCGAGATCATATTCCCTGTGAGGATGTAGAGAGGAGGCATGGCTTTTGCTGAACACCTAGGACAGGTCATGTTATTCAGGAGGTACGAAAGTCATATCAGGAGTGTCCTTCCCAACGCACGTACTCACCGTAAGAGCGGGGGCAGAGTTAGTGATGGAGGTGGGTGAATCTTGGAGATCTTCCCATAGATGATCAATACAGGATTGGCCCCAGTTGGATAGCTTACTCTTGGCCCAATCGAACTGGGGTTGATGGGTGGCCAACCAGAGGTAGCCCAATACAATGGGTTCATTGGGTATATCCATTAGAAAGAATGAACAGTGCTGATGGTGATTGTTGAGAGTTAGGAGATACAATGGTTCCGTGGGTTCGTCTAATCTGCCCTAACAGAGGGGTCGCCCATCTAGAGCAGTGAAAGAACGTGATAATGGGCAGGTATGATGAGGTATATGGAGATGCTTGACCAGGGATCGGTCGATGAGATTGACTGCGGATCCAGAATCAATGAGAGATTTGAATTGGAGTGGAGAATTGGGATTGGAGGACCAAGTGAGAGAGATGAGAACTTCACATCGGTCCGCGGGGCCGTGAAGTAGTGCAATGCATATCAGTGCTGCACCTTGGCCTGATAGATGCTGAAGTTTCCCGTCTTGGGATTCCTTGATCGGACGGGGCACAACTGGATAAGGTGATCAGGTTGTCCACAGTATAAACATAGCCCTTCCAGGAAGCGTCAAGATCATTTGTCTCTGGAAAGATGAGAGCGACCAATCTGCATGACTTCGGGGTTGTTCTCAGAGTGGACCGGCGTTCCTTGGGATGACGGTTCGCAGTGGAACGGAGCTCTGTAAGGTTCCAGAGGTTTCTTGCCTTCTCGTCTTCTCTCGCGCCGTCGTTCATCAATGTCTTGCGCCAGTTGGATGAGTTTATCGAGATCCAAGCCCCAGTCCCTGTGCACTAACTCATCCTTGATGTTCTCCTGGAGACCATGGTAGAAAGCCGGGACAAGTGAGATGTCAGTCCACTGGCTCTGGGTAGCCAGTTTACGAAACTCAATGGCATAGTCGAGAACGGATCGCGTTCCCTGTGAAATCTGGAAGAGGTCTTTTGGGGCGAGCTATGACCAAAAACCTTCTAATTTTATTGGTCACATACACAAATCATACAATGGTACAACATTCAGTGAAATGTTTCCTCTGCATTTAACCCATCCAAGCAGTGAACACATACCCAGAGCAGTGGGCAGCTCTACAGCACCGGGGGAGCAGTTTTTGGGGTTAGGTGCCTTGCTTAAAGGCAATTCAGCCGTGGATGTTCATTCACATTTTTTCCTGCTGGTCCAGGGACTCAAACCAGCGACCTTTCAGTCCAAAACCCACTTCTCTAGACTTTAGGCCATGGCTGACCCATGCAGTGAGGAACTCCATGCTGGTGTCTAGGTCAGGGTCTAGTTGGTCCATCATGGCGGTGGCCCAATCCAGTGCACGGCCTCCAAGCCGGGTTATGACGTATGCGACCTTCGCTTCTTCTTCAGGGAACTGAGGGGCTTGGAGACGCAGGACCAAAGTGCACTGTGTAATAAATCCCTGAACGGCCTCAGGATCACCTGTGAAAATGGGTGGGGGGGGGAAGTGCTGTTATGCATGGCCGAGGTGTGGTGGAAATGGCACTGCTGGGTTGATGCATGGGTTCTTCAGATGCCGACAGAGTGGGAGTCTGAAGCTTCTGAACCTCCCTAGCTTGCTGGGCGTAGTGATCTCCCAGTCCCTGTAACATAGTTTGTTGTTGTTGTACTGTGTTCATTAGTTGACCCATCATGGCCTTGAGTTCCTGCATGGCTGCTGTGGTCTCTAATGGCTTGTTCATGCCATAACGTCCAGGCAAGTTGAAGTTGTCGAACCCACAAGTGCAGCGGCGTGCATTGATAGAAGGAGTCAATGGTCTTACCAGGGGATGGGTTGGAGGTGGAAGTGAAGCTTTGCAGGAGCGGAGTTCAAGGTGTGTGCTATTCTGTAGTAGTGGCGGGTTGTCATACGAGTGGAAGATGTGCGTGGTAGCAGTGGAGCAAAGAAAGAGCAGTCCATAGTGGGCTGGTACAGAGTAGAAGACACGTGCTGCGGCACGGGCAGAGAGGGAGCATGGAGTGAGCGTAATGCAGTAAATCCAGCAGGAGATCAAACACAGAAATGAAACACACACACACAATGATGGCAATAAAACTGAGCGTTGGAATAGGCTCTTAAACAAACCTTTGCCAGGAACAGCTGATCAGAGGAATCCAGGGTGAAAATGCTTGTAGTAAAGCATGAGGCTCGTAGCATAGTCTGTAACCGAAATCATGAACAAGCAACGAGTAGTACGGAACTTCCGCGTTTATATCCTGTGATTGAATCCTGCTTTGATTCCAGATGTTGTTGTTGGCATGTCTGATCGCGTTGCTGTAGTAGTGTTGCTGCTTGTGTAGTTGTTATTGTCGTGACAGCGGGAAGTGCAACACAAGCCTTAACCATTTTACTCTTCTCATGTTTATGGGGTCATAAATCGGTTAGAATTCAGGTTAAATTACATATATTAAGGATAAAAATAATCATGTGGGTCTCCTAAAATGAACCATGACATTAGTTAAGCGATTGGTGAATATTCGTAACATTCATGGGCAGGGCCAAAAGGAGGGCCAAGGGTGGCACAGGCTACAATCTAAGTGGCCACCTCAAGTGCCCCCCTACCCATCAGTGTTGGAATATGATAGGTTGTTGGGTTTGTCGATGTTAATTGTTCACAAGTAGAATTGTTTCTTTAACCAAACTAACAGTTTGTTTTTTGATTGGCCAAATTATTTACATTTAATTTTATGTAATAAAATTTTAAATTTCAAGTAATTTAAATGCATTCATCCCTCTCATTGTTGTGGTTATGGAGGACCATACTGGGGTACTACCAGTGCTGTGTTGTTATCAGAGTAACTATGGAGCACACTCAAAGTTAACAAAATGGTGGGAGATGCCTTCTACAGAGACCCCAAAGGGACATGGAAAATAAGAATGTTTTCCCTGTAAGAAAAACATTACATGTACTGTATTTCATGTAGTTGATTAGAAAAACCCTGCCCAAACTGTTCAATAAAATAGAGCATGGTCTTGCCAATTACTCACATATTATTGACTTACTAATATCTATATGCTTGTTATTTAGAGATATTTTAGGGATGGTGTATAATGTAATTGTATAATGTATAATGCAACCATGTATAATACATATATAATACATATATAATACATATGTCAAAATAATGGACATATAGCTAAGCTCCAGCTTTAGGAGAAACAATATTTTGTGACTTGACTATGTAATTGAAAAATATGCATTATTATTTCTTCAGAGGCAAACAGTAAACATCTAGGAAAAGAACAATACATTATTACAAAAACATTATTTATACCACTTTATCCGTCTGGGTCAGGGGGGAAGCTGGAACCAATCTCAGCAGACTTCGGGCGAGAGGCGAGGTACACCCTGGGCAGGTCGCCAGTCCACCACAGGGCCAACACAGACAAACAGCCGGGCAATTTAGAGTAGCCAGTTGACCTAATCTGCATGTCTTTAGACTGTGGGAGGAAACCGGAGCACCCGGAGGAAACCCACGCATGCATGGGGAGAACATGAAAACTCCACACAGAAAGGCACCCTGGGTGATCCAGGGATCAAACCCAGGACCTTCTACAGCAAAGAACAGCAATAGGATAAATAAAAAGCTCTCAAAATATTGAGAATTTCTTCCTTGTGAAGCACATACAGAACCAGTGAAGAAGAGAGGCATGTCAGGGATGAGATGAATTAGCAGCAGGCATCGTTGTCCACTGAATTTTCTGCAAATCAAGGTATGTGTATCACATGCACAGAGCATGGAGGAAGGGAGCAGAGGGTGGTTGAAATTAATCTACAGCATAAGAGATTTAATTGTACTGAATTTATCACCATAGTTTCAGACACCCTTTTCTTTAATTTCCAGAATACACAATTTTAAAACCTGTCTGCCATTTAATAAAAAAAAATATTTCATTGGTCATTGTTCTGGCTTTGTAAACCCATAAAACATGTTTGTGATGCATTAACATGCAGTGAACACAAACATGCAGTTTGCAGAGAACACTTAGGACTCACTGCTACTGCCCACCTCCAATGATGATGTGCTCCTCCTGGCAGCGTATATAAGCATGAGAGGTCATCAAATTGAGAGAGGTTGTTGGAATTGGAGGTGGTCATCAGGCATAGAGAGAGAGAGAGAGAGAGAGAGAGAGAGAGAGAGAGAGAGAGTCATTCTGTATTTGGGAATATGAGGGCTATTTGTTGGAATGTTGAGACTTGTGTAATCTTAAAGATGTCATGTGAAAGTGAATTTTGTGATGTGCAGAGTACAAAAGGGTTACCTTTTGTCTCATTTTGTTGTCCCGTTCCATGTGTGATGTGTGTACCTTATTGTTTGTGACTTTGCTGGTTTACAACTTTGCATGGAAATAACGATCTTAGATTTTGTGTAGCCCTTCAGATTGTACATAGTATTCCCTTGTAATATTCCCTCTTGTATGTATTATACACATAAAGCACTTTTTCACCGGTTGTGGGTGACATTTTTTGTTGGGAGCAGAAGAGACATTTTGTTTATTATTTTGGCCTGGGCCCACCCTGAAGATATATACACTTTGTTGGTCTTCCGGCACTTCTGTGTCAGTTTGTTATTGCATCTTATGCTCCCCCCCTTTCCTCTTCAATTGCTGTTGTGTTCCCTTCCCCTAGACTGGGACAAAACAACAATAAAGAGTGTGGATATTAATAATGTACAGTTTATTATTACCTAGAATCTATGACTATAACATTTACTATTTTACTTTTTACATGTTATTTAAATGCACAAATTTCAATATCAAATGTTTGAAGAGTAGTGGCGATTGCTTTAAGACTACATGGGAGGCCCATTAGAATGCAGAAATGTGTCATGGTGTTGCTGCTAGCGCTGCTGGTGCCGTCGTGGCATGGTTTGACACAGGTGCAGGATCGGGACACGGAGGTGAGCTGTATAGTGTGTATTAAACACAATGGCAAAGGTACAAAATCGGCGTGCAGAGAGAAATCCAAAAACAAGCAGGGGTCGAGCGATCGGTAAACAGAGTATCAAAGGTTAATCCGCAAGAGTACTATCTGTGGCCAAGAAGTGGACAGTCTCTGTGGCCATGAAGTGGACACTCTCCTCGTGAGCGACTTTGGCTGGAACGTGAGCGGTACTAGGAACTGGCACAGACTTCGACTCTGGCGCAGACTTAGATTTGGGTTTGGACCTCCGCCTGGACCTGGACTTGGACCTGGATTCTGGCATGGGTTACGGAGCGGAGCTTCCCTTTTGGCCTCTGGAGGGGACTCTGGAGCATTAGCCTCCCTTTTGGCCTCTGGAGGGGACTCTGGAGCATTAGCCTCCCTTTTGGCCTCTGGAGGAGACTCTGTAGCATTAGCCTCCTTTTTGGCCTCTGGAGGGGACTCTGGAGTGGTTGCCTCCTTTTTCGCCACTGGAGGGGGCTCTGGAGTGCCCTTGTTGCTGCATTTACCCTGGTCTGTTTGCTGAGACAGCTCCTCGGTGCCCTCAGCCCCCCCCAAATTTTTTTCTTGGGGTCGTTCCCTCTGCAGGGCCTCTGGAGTGGTTGCCTCCAGGCTACGGGCATCGTAAAACTATCCGAGCACCTCACAAAAGTCTTTAGGATTTTTTATGTTTGAATGCTGCATGCTGAGGAGGTTCTCCGTGTATCTCACAGAAAATACGGCAGTGGACTAGGAAAGCACTAGGAGATTCCTTCACCCCATCATACAGCTCAGGCGGCTCCACTCCCCATTGTTGCAGATAGAAGGACGGCATGGTCGTCATGCAGCCTACCTGGATCCACGGAGATCCTGCTGTGTCTCTGTCTAGGCGAAGCATTATGTCATGGTGTTGCTGCTGGCGCCGTCGCGGCATTGTATGACACAGGTGCAGGACCGGGACACGGAGGTGAGCTGTATAGTGTGTATTAAACACAATGGCAAAGGTACAAAATCGGCGTGCAGAGAGAAATCCAAAAACAAGCAGGGGTCGGGCGATCGGTAAACAGAGTATCAAAGGTAAATCCGCAAGAGTAGTCAAAAAACACAAAGAAGTGTCCAAAACACAGTAATCAAAACACGAGTACAGAAAACGCTCAGCAGATAACACTAGGGCTATACAATGCTTCGCCAAAAGACGAAGTGCAAAAGCAGTCCTTATAAACATGGCATAATTAGTCCATGAATGAGAGGCCCCTGTCTTCCCTTGACAGTCCTCGTGACTGGGAGCAGGTGTTGATGGGAACTGAAGTCTGTGTATTTCTCTGTCACTATGCGGAAGTGCGCCCTTCCACTTTAAGAGCGACGAAGATAAAGAGCATGCTGCGTGCGTGGCCGAGATTTCACGGCACGCTGAGCATGAATACGGAGCGATTCGTGACACAATGAAGCATTTTCTATGCTATTATTCATGAGTCTTGGTGTAATTATATATTTTAGCCAATCAAATGATAAAGTATGTCACTGTGCATTATTGTGTTGCTCATTCTTTGAACTCAAACTGTTGAGTTTAATCTATTAATGTCTATGAGGAATTTGTGTAGTCAGTTTTAATGGGTAGAAAGATGAATGCTTATTGGACAACAGGCTTTTAACATGTCATTTTGAGCCCCACCTGGACACATGGCTTCACTGTCAGTGAATGGAGTGTGGGAGGGTGCGTTTTGACCTCAGAACTTTATATGTAGGTTTCAAATTTTGTGCAAATCCATGCAAAAAGTCATAATTATGCAAAAGCATGAATAGTGCTTCCAAGAGGTCAAGCTGAGTAAGACTTTATCAATTATTAGGAGATTCTTAGAAGGACCATACTTTCAGGTTTCATGAAACTGAAACCTGTTTCATTTTTTAATTAACCAGGTCATCATCAATTACCCACTTGCATGATAAGCATAGAGATGTACTATACCAAGTTTCAGCTTAATTGAATGTATGTTCTTGAGACAGTTATCTGGCCTTATCTCTGCACATAACCATGCCAGAAACGTTGCAGATGACCTCAAAAAAATTGTCCCGTATTACCAATTATCTATGTACTGTAGATATAAAAATTCTAAACACCACATTACAAAGTGACAGGCTTTTGTAATGTAAAAAAATGAAACCATGATAAATCATGTCAGAAACTTTTCTACCTTTACTGTGTGTGAAATATACTGTGCAACCTATAAATTAAAGAGAAAAACAATAAGAATCATTTAGGAGAAAAAAATAAAAAATGTGCAATAACAAATAATAATGAAAGTTTGCATAAGTGTTTCATAAGTGTTGCATAAATTCACCCCACAGATTTACCAAAGCAACATTTGTCTCTCTAGTAGTTTTTTATTATTAAACAGGATGATGCAGCTCTATTACACAAAATGTTCCAGGAACAGGGAAGTATAAGTGTTACCAGCAAAAAAACTTGTTTACGTGGTCTACTTCATTTGGCCATATTTTCAACATCACCTTAAATTCTCACTTGTTATACAACAGGCACAAGGTGAACAAATTCTTTGCAGGTCACTTTGAACAATCCTCATATAGTAAGTGTATTATAAGAGTAGTAGTAGTAGTAGTAGTAATAATAATAATAATAACTTATTTTAAGGAATGATTAATAAAGTGAGAAGAAGTATGATATACGGAGTTTCTCTCTCTTATTTTTTAATTGTCAGGGCTTTCCTATCTAACGTAACTATCCATTTTAGTTTGAATTTGAGTGTAATCCATTTTTGAAAGAGATTATCTAAGCAACAAGCTCTATAATGAGATGTCATTCTATCACTCAAAATCAGATCAAATGTATGTTCAATTCAGTATGAACTGAAACTTTAAGAAGTCACACAGATTTAAAATAAAAGGTTTACTTATAAGGTAAAATGCAGCAAAGCTAACACATGTGTGGAAATATGGAAGAATATGAAAGAAATGTTTAAGTCCATGAAATTTATTTACTGCTAGAGAATACAAATGTTTCTGATGATAAATGGTTAAATATGAACTTAATACAATATTCAATATTTATAAAACAACCTTGTAAAAATATAAAGGCTAACACTATATTCAAATGGTGTGGACTAAAATCTTAATGGACAAAGTAAAAATCAACATGGATGACCTGACCTAAAATATCTAGGATCAGCCAACTTAACAGAAACTCTTGTGCATTTCTCTGAGCCAGCAGAGTGCTTAAAAAAGGAAAAATAATAATAAAAAGAAATTTAAATTAATTTGCAAGGAAATCCAAAAAAGGTCAGTTTTATACAGTCCTGTCCAACAGAACTGTAATGGCAGGGCAATTCTATTGTTTTTGCTATACACTGAAGACATTTAGGTTTTAGATCAAAACATAAATATGAGATGGTAGATAAGAATTTCAGCTGGGAACATGTGACTTACAGATGTTTCTTGTTGCCCAGGTGTGCCCTGTTAGATTGGTTATTTAAACAATAGCTCTGAATGTCTACTCTTGGTCTGAGTCCTGAGTATGAGGTCTGTGAAGACTTTTAGCCACTGGATCTTGGGTTTTGTGCCAAATTTGATCTTATCTTGTTGGAAATCCAGGTTATGTAGTTTGTAACTCGTGTGTAAACACCTGGTATGTCTTTCTTTCCACATCCATCCCCCCAGCTGATCAAACCTATGAGTGTCATTCGGGTATCCTTTTTACAAACCAGAGGACCACCTGAGTCACCCTACAAATAAAGAGAGAAAAATAAACAGAACTACTAATGACAACATGCTTCACTCATGTCAACCAGAAGAGAAATGAAGTAAATAATTTGTCTATCCAGAGTTACAGCAGAATGATCACCAAGACAGAAACATTTATTCTTTTACAACTGCATTTCAACAAATCAACCATTATGGACAGTCTTATAGTGGGGTTAGGGTTAGGGTTAATTCAAGTTCATTACCTTGCAGGCATCGTCCAGGCCACGTGTGTCTCCGGCACACAGCATGTTCAGTGTGATTTCACGCCCAGAGAATTTTTCTGGCACACAGTGCTCCTGGGGCCAGAGGCGAACGTGACCCTGTTTCACTCGCTCAGAATAGAATGGAGAGACTGAGAAGGAGAAATGCCATCTTTTAGCCGTCAGTTCATTGATCAAGAAAATCTTGTTTTGTATTCAAATTACAGAGGAAAACACTTAAACTTTACATTCTTTCTCTTTGCCATAACCAGAAATCTCACACTCCATCCAATCTGGGAGAACCATTCCAGGTTCTGGTAAACAGACAGGCAGCACCTCTGGAGAATTTACAGCACAGATGCCAGTTTTACTCTTCAGCATTAACAGAGCTGTTAGACAAGAAGTGGATAAGAATGTTAATGTTCAGTCAAAAATAACTGACCATACCACAAATCTGATAGTATAAGAGGTGCATTTATTATTGAATTTATCCCTACATCTGCCTTTCCTTAACAACACAAGTTCAAACCAGTTCAAATCAGTCTAATCATGATATGTTTAATACGCATACAGGTATTATAACATTCCAGGAAACATTATCGCTGAAAAAAATTCAGGATTTCCCGGAAATCACTGGTAAACTTAAGAGACCACTGCAAAATTATCAATTTCTCTAGTTTTACTATTTTTAGGTATGTATTTGAGGAACATGAATATTTTAGTTATATTCCATAAAATACTGATTTATTTCCCCCACATTGTCACTTTTAACTACAGGTACATGACAACTAGTCAAAATAAAAAAAGATGCAGTCTTTTCAGACCTTGAATAATCCACAGAAATCAACATAATATTCAATTTTAAACTTAAATTATAATGTCTGAAGAGTTCAGAAATCAATATTTTGTGGAATAACTCTGACATTTAATCATAGCTTTCATGTGTCTTGGCATGCGCTCAACCAGTCTTTCACGTTGCTCTTGGGTGACTTTATACTACTCCTAGAGCAAAAATTCGATCAGCTCAGCTTTGTTTGACTGCTTGCGCCCATCCATCTTCCTCTTGATCACATTACAGAGGTTTTCAGTGGTGTTTAGGTCTGGAGATTGTGCTAGCAATGACTCAATTAGGGAACATTTTCAGAGCAGAAGGAAGCAAGTTTCCTTCCAGGATAACCTGGTACATGGTTGATTGATTCATGAGACCTTCACAAACAAAAATCTGCCCCGTTCCAGCCTTGCTGAAGCACCCCCAGATCATGACCAATCCTCCATCAAATTTAGTGGGTGCAAGACACTGTGGCTTGTAGACCTCTCCAGGTCTCTGTCTAACCAATAGACAACCAGGTGAGGAGAAAAGCTGAAAATTGGACCCATCAGAGAAGACGACCTTATTCAAGTCCTCTATGGTCCAATCCTTAGGGTCTTTAGCAAACCTCAGCCTGGCTCTTTGCTTTGCATGACTTTATGAAGGGCCTTTTTCTAGCTTTGCATGACTTCAGCCCCCCTCAGAGGATCCTGTATCAAACTGTCCTTGCCATGAACTTAATCCTAGCTGCCATTTGCCATTCTTTTGTAGGTCACTTGAAGTCATACTACAATTGTTGAGTGACATTCGAAGGATTTGATGATCATCCTAATCAGTGGAGAGTCATTTTCGCCCTCTGCCAGTTTGTAACTTTGTTGTCGTCATTATCTGCTGTTTGACCTTGTTCTTATGAACAGCTGTCTTTGAAATTTTGGGGATGGAAGCAACAAGACCCTTACTGTATACCTCTTCCAGTAAAGCCAGAATTGAACCCTTCTTTTTCTCACTCAAAACCTTTCGTTTTAAGTCTTTGGCATGATGAATGGATGTTTTTGTCTTCCAATTAAATTTAAGGTACTACTAGCACTGTTTTTGTATTCCAAACTGGTCCTATTGGAAGAGCATATTAATGACCACAACAGAGGTTTTTATACTTTTTCTCTTTAAATAAGATTTGGTTCAGGTGATCACCTAATCAGTACCTCATTAAGTAAAATGAGGTGTGTTTGAGTTGGAATTACACCACAGACACTGGAGTGAAATGGCAGGCATACATAGAGATGGAGATTTAAGAAAAAATGTGTACATACACACACACACACACACAATAAATAAATAAATAAATCACACACACACACACACACACACACACACACATATATATATGTGTGTGTGTGTGATTTATTTATTTATTTATTTATTTTTCAGACTAACTCTATAAAGATAATCAATGTCATTCACTTCATCTGTCAGTTGTTATGGCTGAATGATATATCTGTGTTTGTGTGTGTGTGTGTATACAATTGATAGATAGATACACATATAGATATTACACACAGTTCAAAATTACCTATGTCATTATCATAATTCACATTGTTGTATTGTTCATGAATCCAATATCTCTCCACATCAAATGTCTGCTCACTGCTGGAGTTCTGGAGCCTGAAGGTTCGGCCAAGGATCACATGCAGGCGATTTGCTGTAAATCTAAATACACACCCATAACAGATGAAATTATTAATATTGACAAATCTATTCTGTAAATACCAGCCCCTTCCAAACTAAAGAATGCCATGGTGCAATCTGAAATCTGAAAACCATCTGCAGCACACCCAAACTTTTAATCACACCTCTGATGTTGGGAGAGATGTGTGAGGAAGCGGAAGTGCGGCGAGCCGGCCCCTAACAACCAAAATACTTTCCAACGTCTTTGCATTTATTATCGGAGTGCACATTCCCCCCTAGCATTAAAAATATCTTGTATGTGGCACTTGGTCCTGGAGAAACGCTGTCTTGTCTCACTGTACACTGTATTACATGTATATGGTTGAAATGACAATAAAAGCCACTTGACTTGACTTGACTTGATCAACACATGAGACAAAGTATTTACTAAGTCTTATCTTAACATTTTAACTCTTTCCTCACCAATGATGAGGTATACTGTTAATTAAGATTCCCTGCCAACTATGAGATATAGGATATGTTTTCAATAAAAATAGGTCAGATAAATGAAGAATAATGTATTTAAATCCCATGGCTCTGTTTTATTAGTTCTGATTACTTTTTTAAACAGGAATATTTAATCTTCAATATGTTATAGTAATTTCAAACTTAATTACAAAATTGAACATTAAAAAACTTTATTATTTTTCATTTTTTATTTATTTATTGTAAATGACCTTCCATGGCCCACCCTCTCATGAAACACTGGTATATACTAGGTCCCGAACGATAAGGGATTTTTGGTGCCGATACCACTAAAAAAGGTCTGTGATAACTGATATTATCAGCCAATATCCATATAATTATGTAATTATAATTATTATAATATTAATATAAATAATATTTATAATAAAATATTATATAATATATATAATAAAAAATTATAAATTATTAACTTATTATAATACTGTGACTAGTACAAAAATACAAAAGCAGGCCTAAGTGTACATGAAAAAAACATTTTGAACTATGTACACAACGGAACTAGTTTAATTACGCCTATATGCCAGCAAGGTTGAAGAGTGTGAACTTGAACTTGACAGAGAGAAAACAGAGTCTGGGACAGACCCGTTTCTGTTGAGTTTTTGAAAGTGCATTGAAAAGCTTAGCCTAAATAAAAGTGAGCCTGAAACTCAGATAAGTCCCACGCGCCTTCCAAGTCTGCCTCCACACCCTCATACACTCGGTTCTACCCACTGCTTACACAGGCTAGCTAGTAAATGTCACTTTTAAAACTTTGCTCTCTGAGATTAGCTTGCATCTTTGTTGGATTACAGGTATTTTAGCATACTATTACTGCAAATGATGCTTAGCAAATGATGCTTAGCTGCAAATTCTTGGTTGTTGAATTTGTGCATGACGACCATCAGGCAAGTGGCAGTTTATATCTGCACATGTGAAATAATATAATTTGCTTGTTAGCATGTTTTATCCTGCTCACGACACATAACAAATCTGACACCATAGTATGCCAGCTAGCTTACTAACTTAGACATGAATCTTTCCACACCGGGAAATCTTGTGTAAATATATGCAAGTAATGTATTTAATATACTCTATAAACACAAAAGGCCTATCTAATAGGCATGATTAATTACTTCTCACTGTTCATCAGATCTGCATGTGTAGTGAATCCTTCAGGTTAATTGGCCAGCTGTGTATCTCTGATTAAAGGCCCCTTATCAGCCCTTGATTAGCCCATTTCACCTGATACTGATAAGGTAATTAAGCACCATTATTTTCTAATATTATCGGCCGATATTATCGGCCAATATTATTGGCCTCTTGATATATCGGTCGGGCCATACTATATACAATACAGAACTGTCTATATTTGTGATTTCCCCACTGTTGCAATTTTCATTGCAAAAAAATTACATTGTAACAAGTGACAATATATAGTCAATTTACGTAGATTTGTTTTCTAGTTTGTACAGTTGTAAATGAAATTTTTACATTTTGCTTGAAACTAAAACAGGCTGAATAATCATTTATTTTATTAATAATAATAATGTCATTACAATAAATTTGATAAATTGGCCCATATTCAAGATATTTGTACTTGCTAATATATCATTTTTGCTTTGTTGTCAGTAAGCTCAGGCTGATTTTCATACAGGGTGGCATGGTAGTGTAGTGGTGAGTAACATGAACCACCTATATCTAGTCCTAATCAAGACCAAGACTTTGGAATTTTGGGGCAACCAAGTCAAAACTGAGTCTTTGGAACAGATGAGACTGAGTTGAGACCGAGACCTAAAAAAAGTCCGTTTTCAAGACCATCACCCCGTTAATATTCAGAAGGGCTTATTGGCTATAGGGCAGTTTGGCACACTCTACATCTCCTGCTACCTACAGGGAGTTGAAACAAACATGTAACAAATTGTACACCTTCTTCATATGTACTCTTGTATTCTGGAAATCTACTTGAAGGTTGAAAGGTGTTCATCTGCGGTCAACCTGGTCAGAAGTTAAAAAACAGAAAGTATCCCAAAACTGAATATTTTGTAAAAGTCATTGAGATAGATATTGAGCTCCTTTGACAGCTCACATCAGAGTGTGCAAGTGTCATGGTCTGCCCCTCGCTGCACACACATGGCGTGCTCTGTGAACTCATGCTCATGGTGTGCTCTTGATAATCTCCATAGCGCATAGTGCTGAAGCACGCACTTCTGCATTTTGGCACGAACTACAGTTCCCATGCATCCAACCAAGATGACTGACACACTCCTTCGTGTCACATGACTGCAAATTGGATGCAGGTGCATGCCATTCATTCACACACTCACGCAGAGTTTAAAATGACTAGCGGTTTAGCTATGTTTTCGCGAAGCATTAGTCTAGCGTCTGGTTCTGCTACTGCCAAGCTTTTATATACTGTGTTCGCTATTCTGTTTTTTTGGACTCGGTTTCTCTCTGTTTGGATATTGTCTTTTTGCCTTCGCTACGTTATTCTGTTTGCAGATCGTGTGGCCTTGTTTCAGTTTATTGGATTGCTCTTTTGTCTGACGTTTTTGTACCTTTGCCTGTGTTTAATAAACACATTGCTTTCACTGCCGTCTTCTTCCTGCGCATGTGTCCAGCCAAACCCCCCTATGTGACAGCTAGCAATTGCAACATAATAGGATTTCATATTCACAAAGTATATATAATGGTATATAAAAAAATTTATATAAGTGAACAAAATTACTCTGTGAAGTACTGCACACCAAATAATGCAGGCATAATTAATAACACTGCACAACAAAGTTTTTGCTTCTTGAACACTGTTGAGTCTTTCTTATAGATTTTTGGGTGCTGATCACGAATAGCACATAAAAATTTACCCATCACGTACCGTTTCAGAGAAATCTTCAGTTTTTATAACAGTCCGAATTGAACGATTTGGTCAGAGATTTGTGTCTGTCAAAAGCAAAAGCCGATCTGCTGGGTTCGAGACTACAGGAATGGTGTTTGCTGTCACCAGGTAAGAAGATTTCTGTGTTTCGAGGCTGACATGATGATATAACCAAATTTTTTGCACAAGTCGACAGTCTCCGTTTCTGTTGTGACATTGAAGGATTATTCTCAGCCTTGGGTTGTGATCACAACCCGGAAGAGTAGCATCTCTTCATTGATTCGTCAATGTTAAGCCTGAAAGCTGTTCTGCTACACAATGGCAACATTTATCCTTCAGTACCTG
>JAQQZX010183116.1:0-19515 GCA_030068355.1 Notoglanidium maculatum
TTCCTTGAGACCTGTGCTTCTGTGTATAAGTACTCCTAGACTTTCTTCATTAAATCAGACTGAGTTTAACACGACCTAGTGTCTGTTAAGATCATTCTCCAAGTGCTTGTCACGCAGAGGAAGAGAGAGAGACGGTTACGGAGTCTGAAAGAGATTGAACCTGAATAAGAAAAAATCTTAACACCATGTATGCCCTGTAAGCCCACACAATAATTCTAAACTGCCCTCTTTATACCATTCTGATGACAAATCCCTTTTTTAAATTCACACCTCCTGGGTGCCCGCCACCAACATGTACCAGTCTTCCTCTTTATCTGACTCCACCCTATATCAAATCCCATTGGTCCATCTGTATAGGTGGCAAACATCCAGCAGGTGCTATAGGCCAACCCAAAGATGAGGCATACTTCCTAAAACAGACATTCTCTACCATCAGCTCAGAATCCTACCATTGAGTATCAAAAAATAAAAGGCTAACATATTTGTTTAATTGTGTAAAAACAGTATAACCATGCATAATAGAAATTGTAAAACAGTGCAGTGCGAACATTTCAGTGTGTCAAGTGTGATACAAATACATTCAATTGAAAATACCTTAACTACTTCAGTGCAATTACATATTAAGTTTGCATACATTCCAGTGATAATACTTCAGTGTGTTTACTAATACATTCCAGTGCATACCTTCATATTAATATATATATGCACTTGTCAATGTGATTCAGAATAATATATCTGATTACATATTTGGTATGTCAATCAAAAATAAATCAATCAATCAATCAGTCAATTTCAACCATATTCTTAGGGCTGCCTTGTCACCTTCTCTGAAGGTGGAGACACAGGTCCTCAGCAGCTCACGCACCTCTGCAGTCATCCACATCTTCCGGTTTGAGCGTGTAATGATGGTCTTGGAGGCAGTGATGTCATCTATGCACTTGCTGATGCAGCTGGTCACTGATGATGTGTACTCCTCCGAGTTGGTGTTGTTGCCATTGGTTGCAGCTTCCCTGAACATATGCCAGTCAGTGTGCTCAAAACAATCCTGAAGAGCAGACATGGCTCCTGCTGGCCAGGTTCTCACCTGCTTCAGAACTGGTTTGGTGCATCTGATGAGCGGTGTGTAAGCTGGCATTAGCATAACAGAGATGTGGTCTGAGTAGCCAAGGTGGGGGCAGGGCTCCACACGCTATGCATGGGGAATGTTTGAGTAAACAATATCCAGCATGTGTATCACTCTCGTTTCAAAGTCCGCATATTGATGGAATTTCGGGAGCACTGACTTGAGATTTGCATGGTTAAAATCTCTGGCAACAATAAACAGTCCATTGGGGTGTGCATTCTGTAGCTCGCTAATAGCTCTGTACAGCTCACAGAGCTCATCTTTAGCATTAGCGTTGGGGGGAATGTACAGTCTGACAATGAGCATGGCGGTGAATTCCCGAGGTAAATAAAACGGTCTGCATCTAACAGTCACAATCTCCACAAGCGATGAGCAGTAACTAGAAACTAGCACAGAGTTCTTGCAACATTCCGTGTTGATGTAAACACACAAGCCACCACCACGAGTCTTACCACACAGAGCTGCTTTCCTGTTGGTACGAAATGCAGTGAGCCCGGCTAGCTGAATGGCAGCATCCGGAACTCTGTCATTGAGCAATGTCTCTGTGAAAACAAAGACGCAGCAATCTCTAAACTCATGCTGGGTAGTCCGCTGAAGTCGGATGTAGTCCAGATTATTTTCCAGGGACCAGACATTGGAAAGTAGAATAGACAGGAGAGCCAGCCAGCTAGGATTAGCTCTTAGCCTAGCACGGACCCTGTCCACTTGTTGTGTTTCCGTTTCCTCGCACACCGCTTTCGGCGGACCCTCCCCCGGTCGCTGGCATCAGGCAATGCTGAGGACTGGAGGCCTGGTTTTGGCAGCAACCCGTGGATGCATAGCATCTCCAATAGGTCATCCAGCAGTTTTTGAATGTTCCTTAATTGCCAGCAATGTTTGTCATGGGTAGACATGAAAACCGTTTGTTTTGGTGTCCATATGCCGACGGAGTCACGCCAAGAAACAAATTATCACAAAATATCACCTTTTCAGATCCGGAGTGGCCACTGTATGCTACTGCCGTGCCGCCATCTTGGATCAAGAAGTAAGAGAGGTTCTCAGAAGCATGCAAGAACAAACAGAGAAATGAGAACTGAGGAAGGAAGCTGACAGAAAACAACTGGAAATTAAAATAGAACAATACGATAAAAGACTAGATGAATCTGTGGGCAGGATGAGCAACTTGGAAGATACATTTGAAAAAATACATTTAGATGAGTCAGAATCAGAATATGGAGAGTAACAAGGCAGTTACATAACAAGAGCTGTTTATAAAGAAGATTATGAAATTGGAGGGGATTTAGAAAGTGTAGCCTCCACAGAGAGGGCTAGAGAGTTCCTGCAAAAGGATCTCAGTGTTGAAGATAAGGAATTGATAGAAGCAAACATAAGGCAGTTAAAGCGAGACATAGAGAAACAGCAAAAAGTGTCCCAAGTAAAGTTGAGAACTAGAGAGTCACTAAAAAGTCCAGTCCAATATGCAAATGAACTTCCAATTCTAATTAATGGTAAACAGGCTCAGTAAATTCCTTGGCAAACGCAGGACCTTGAGGGATTGGCAGTGGCCCTACCTGACATCCATGAAGGAGAAAATTGTTTTTTGAAAGAATTTGAAGAATGTACAATTGGGAAGATGTTAGCCCTAGGCGATATAAAGGCTTTATTGGCATGTGTCATTGGGCAAGCAGCTATGGAAAATATACTAAACAAGGCTGAAATATCACAGGCCTGCAGTTGTGTGATGGATGGGATGGAGTTTCCCAGACTGTGGAAGGCCCTAAAGGGATGAGTTTCCAACAAAAGTTGAGCTAAAAAACCTGAAGGGAGATCCTTTAGGAGAACCCAGCTGCATATATTCACAGACTTTAAAAGCAATTGAAGGAGGAAACTGATGACTGTCCTGAAAACAACCCCTTAATTAAATCGCTTTTCCACAAAACTATTTTGGAGGGGCTCCCAGATCCTGTCAGAAAGACATTAGAGTATGTAGTGGGGATTAACACCAAGAGCCCTGAGAGTTCTGTGAATACATGGTGCATGCAGTGGAGAAATACAGAAAGAGTGAGCAGAAGTTCAGAGATCAAGAAAGAGAGCTGATAAGGAAAGTGGCAAAGCTACAATTAGGTGAAATGTCTGGAAAAGAAAAAGAGTGAAAAAAATCCTAGCTCCTGTGGTAGATGAACCTGCAGTACAGGCGCCTAATGCACAACCACCAAAAGAAGTATCTCAGCCTACAGTGCCAGCATCTCCTATTCCTCAGCAGCCCTATGCTTTGACAGCATTTCCTGCTCCTATAATACAAGTTTATACACAGCAGCCTCCGCAGAGGTTTCAAAATAGCACGCCAGATGCAAGGGGAAGGGGCAGGTCCCAACAGCAAGGAGGTCCACTTGGAGTTTGCTGAGGATGTAATCAGGCGGCAAGGGGGGATGGTCCCCTGGCAATTTCCTCAAAGTCAAACTCAAAATCAGAACACCTGGTCCAGTTAATCCTTGGACAGGTGCAAATCATGGTTACTAGGGGTTAACAGAGAATCCTATTGGGGAGGGACAGCTTCCACTAACAGCTACAGGAGCTGAAAAAGAGCCAACATTATTAGTTCAATTGGAAGGTAGGTCTACACCCATGAAGGTGGATACTAGAGGAACTTACACTTTTGTAAATCCAAATTATGCTTCCCACATCCCCAGGTCAGGCAAATTTGACAAGACAATAGGATTCTCGGGACAAATGAAGTTAATTCCTATGACAGCTCCAGTAAGCCTATCCACTAAAAATAAAACAGTGAAAATTCCAATTTTAGTATCAGAACATACCCTGTTAAATTTGTTCGGAAGAGATGCTTTGTGTAAAATGAGACTTCAAATTTGGTGTACTCCAGAAGGTGTGAATGAACTGGTTATTTTAGCCCAAGGAGCTAACATTTACTGGTTGGGAGAAATTAGAGAGACAGTACAGAAAACACTGGACAAGTGGGGAAGATTTATTGAGGTACAGTTTACAGAAGCCAGAAGCTAGACCAGACTATCATGTTATATTAAAGTTTGATAAGGACAGAGACTTTCAGTTTGATGAACACTGGCAGACAGCCACAGAAGGTAAGCAGGTGGAAATTGTCTCACAGTACATAGTCACAGGAAAGGAGGGACCAACTATGCAGGTGCATAGCAACAACTTCATTAAAGTCTGGTATTGTGTGCCAAATGCAATACCACATGTAACATTGTTGATAAATAGAGGATTTTATTCGAAAGACCTTGGTTGAATGATTAAAGAAGCTGAGAATGTTTGTTGGCAGGAAACTGATAATCCATTAATCTGGCAGATCTCTGACAAGTCTATGATAAAGATATTGTAAACCACATTAATGTAAGCCATCCCACAAGAAGTTATAGTAAGTGAGGAGAATTCAAGGGAAATGGTAAGTCAGCCAGAACAAGTAGCAGAGTGCTCATTAAAACAACAGATGCTTAGACAAGTTCCAGAAGGGCTGTGGTCAAAGCATGACACAGATGTAGGCTTAGTGAAAGCAGCAAATCCAATCAGTGTAGAGATAAAGCCTGGAGCAACCTTGCCTAGAAGAACTCAATATCCTCTTAAACAGGAAACAGGAAGGAATTCAAAAGACAGCAATGGGTTTAATAAGTGCAGCAGTATTGGTGGAGCCACATAGCCCGTGTAACACCGACATTTTGCCAGTACAGAAGGCAGATAAGTCTAAGAGGAGGCTTGTACATGATTTGCATGCAGTAAATGAGATAGTAAAATATTGGTCTGCAGAAAAACCGAACCCCAATACACTCCTAGCAAATGTACCACCTGATGCTAAGTACTTCACAGTGATTGATCTCTGCTCAGCTTTTTTCAGTGTGCCATTAGCTAAAGAGTCCAGAGATCTTTTTGTCTTTACTTACCATGCTAAACAATACACATACACTAGGATGCTACAAGTTTTTAAACATTCACCTCATATATTTAATAAGGTATTGAGGCAAGAGTTAGTAAAATTAGACATAGAAAGCTTGTTGCTGCAATATGTCGATGACATTTTGATTTGCTTTCCAACAATAGAACAGTGCCATGAGGATTCAATGAAGGTGTTAAGGAAGTTGGCAGAGGGAGGGCATAAAGTGTCCTTATCTAAGCTACAGTATTGTCAGCATCAAGTGGAATAGCTAGGCAGAATATTGGCTCATGGGACTTGTGCAGTTGCTCTGTCACAGCTGGAAGGGATATGTAAGGTACCTCAACCTGTGACGGTAGGCCAGTTGATGACTTTTTTGGGAATGACGTTCAGATAGATTATGCAATAAAGACAGCGCCCTTGAGAGAGATGATGAATGAAACAATTAAAACAATGAGTGCCCCATTGAAATGGACATTATATGCCCAGTGGCATTTGAAGCACTGAAACAAGAACTGCATACAGCCTGAGTGTTAGCATTGCCTCATTATTCTAAGCCTTTTCATTTGTATGTAGCCAACAGAAGTGATGTATATGCGTCAGCAGTCTTGATACAGGAAACTTGCCAAGGTTGTCGAAAGCAGCCAGTAGTGTATTACAGCACTAAACTAGACAGTGTAGTACAAAGCTGAACTCCTTGTTATCAGGGATTTGCAGCAGTCCATTATACTTATGAGAAAGCATCGGTTTTAACTATGGGCGGTCCAGTGATTATTTATTCTCATCACAAGATTATTGAAATGCTTGAGAATAGCAGGTTTGTTTTGACCAGGCCCCTAGCCTTCAGTATCTGACTTTGCTTACTTATCCAGATATTACATTGAGAAGATGCACTACTGTTAACCCAGCAAAGTTGCTTCCATTCCAATATGAGGGGAAGTGTCATGAGTGTGTTGCAGAGTCACTGACGTTTTCAAGGCTAATGCCAGACTTGGAATCTAGCCCATTAGGAGATGAAGCTATAACTTATTCTATGGATGATTCATGCTTCAGAGACCACATTGCATGCATCTATTAGAAGATGCATGCACCTTGCAATCATGCAGGCTTTGCTGCAATTCAAAGAGAGAATGATGGGTCTTTTATTACAGTAAAGGCTGAAATGTGTCCACAGCCATGCTCAGCTCAGCTGGCTGAGATAAAGGCCTTGACTGAGGCCTGTAAACTAGGAGACAACAAAGTTGTTAAAATTTATACTGACTCAGTTTTTGCCCATGGTGTATGTCACCAATTGCAAGCTGCATGGAAGCAAAGAGAATTTCAGAAAACAGATGGCACGCCCATTCATCATCTAGGTCAGATAAATTAATTAATGTCAGCTATGATGCTACCCACAAACTTAGCAGTTATTAAGTGTAAAATGCATAAGAAAGGAAATTATTTTGTTATTAAAGGAAACAATGCAGCAGATGAAGCAGCTAAGCAAGCATCCAAGTGTAAAGTCCCAGTTTTGGCACCTATGATGACAGTGGAGCCCATAACAACTTTAGATGGCCTAGTGGAAATGCAGGTCCATGCTACTGTCCATGAAAGACTCACGTGGCACCAGAGGGGGGTACTCAAGATGGAAATGGTCTTTGGCTTTCACGTGAAGGACTAATTATTTCCCCATTGTCTTTAATTGGCATATTCTTTGCTGATGCACATGGCTTGGATCATTGCGCAAGAGGTGAGGTTGTGAGAAAAATTAAGAAGCAGGGATATTGGTGTCCATACTTGCAGACAATGCTTGATGAAGCATTGAGCAAATGTGAAGTGTGTGCTCAGAATAATGTGAGGAAAGGAATTACAACTCCTTTGTGACATGTACCAGTGCCAGAGGGACCATTTATACATCTGGTGATTGATTATGTGGACATGGTCAAGAGCATTCAAGGAAAAAGGTACATGTTGGTGGTAATTGATCATTTTAGCAGATGGTTGGAAGCAATTCCATCAAAAGATCAAGGAGCTGGAACAGTAATTAAGTTTTTGATTAGAGTTACTTCCAAGGTTTGGCATTCCATCTGAAATAAATTCAGACAGATAAGTTCAACTTTTAATCAGAAGACAGTAAAAGGTGTGCTACAGCAGTAGAGAATTAAGCAAAGGTTGGGTTGTGTGCATCATCCCCAGTCTCAAGGAATGGTGGAAAGAGTGAATGAAACTTTAAAAGCAAAGTTGAATAAGATCTGTGCAATGACTAAGCTGAATTGGGTGGATATGCATTACCTTTGGCGCTGATGTTTTATCGCATGCAAGCTAACAGAAATATGGACCTAACCCCGCATGAAAGGACCTTATAAAGGGCCCTCACTGGAACAATTGGAAATGGATCTGAGAGCTTATATGAGACAACTAACTACTACACATAAAGCCATCTTTTTACAGGAAAAGAGAAGAGTATCTGAACCTGAGGAGGAGCCAGTAAACCCAATTGTTCCAGGAGACAAGGTGTACCTCAGAGTGGAGGAAGTGGAATAAGCCCAGAAAAAAAGGTTCCTATGGTGGTAAGAGCTACACCCACAGTTGTTCAGGTGGAGGGTAGTACTACTTGGTATCACCTTAACCACTGTACTAGAGTGCCTAGACAGGTATTTCCAGACAACCAGCAAGACAGTGATGAGACCTCCAGTGACTCTGAGTCAGGTGAAAGAAAAGAAACTTCAGGGGAGCAACAAGGAGAAATGCCAAGATGAGGGGAGCCTCAGGATGAAGCAGGACAAGAGGAGCTGGCAGCAACAGGAGGTGCTGCTGGCTTGGGCGATTATGGCGTGCCTGGTCCTGATGGTGCTCCTGGCAGTGGTGAGGATGTGCAGCCAGGTCCCAGCGGTCTCCAAACAGATGGAGGTCTGGAAGAATTTGACACAATCAACTTTGTAGATATACAGTAGTCGCCCCAAGCTATATCTCAACTCCCAACTTTTCAGTCCATGAACTCAACACGCCACAACAGGAGTGATGACATCTACGTCAAAAGTCAGATAAGTAACTGTTCTATGGCTATCACTGGTTTGGCAGCAGCAGAAGGGAAAGTGCCATTGGGACAAAGATTGGAAGTGATTTATAGTAAGCTGGACACAGAAGAATTGGGTGAACTTTGTGATCATAAGGGGAAAGAATTGTATAAAGGATGAGCTGAAAAATAGTAAATGTGAAAGCCAGGGTAGGGTGAAGATGAAGATAAAATGTGTTAGTAATCATTGTGTGAACATAGTGTCCAAAGTGATGGACATTGATCAGGCAGTAAAGTTGATGAGTGGTTTAGGACACATTGAGTGCAGAGGCAAGAGGGACCTTGACAACAAGATTACATATGTAGGAGATTAGAATTGGGAAAAAGCATGGGGAAATTCTTGGTTTAATTGGGCAGAATTGGATAAGACTGATTGTTTAATATACGCTCCTTCCAGTTGAGTGTTTCAAGTGAACCATTGGTACCAATGACTTAGGTCAGTTTAAGGGAAAATATGATGTGACTTGGCTCTTAGAGGCAGGAACGCTACTGGTAAAATGGAAAGGGGAACAGTTAAAACTGAGGAAGGTGGACATGGTACAGACACTTTAGCACCTTGTAAAGATCAAACTAAGGTTTTACCATTAACTGCGCTTAATGAAGATCAGAGTGATGCAGTGGCAGACTTTTACTGGATTTGTGGTGGAAAATAACTGGAATGGAGTTTGTGCTAGTGTAAGGGCCATACAGAGGGTTTCAAACATAAAGTGGACAGACACTTTGAATGAGGACAGTAAGTCTAAAAGGGTAAAGAGAGAGTACAAACCAGATCCTGGTAATGTGTTGTGTGATTCCAGTTATTAAATCATTGATCACTAAGACTGTGTCTGGACAAATGGCAGTTCATTACTTAGTACCCCTTGTCTACAGTGTGTCAACTGCCTGAGTTTAAGTCAGTGCATTCAATAGGTATTATGGCAGATGAGCCATTATATGAGCTTATGAGGCTAGAGGTTCCTAAGGGCTAGAGGTCAAGAACTTGTTGAAGAAACCAGCAGTGAAACTGAGATTGTAACAGGCAGTAGTCAGAGTGGCAGGGAAGTTAGAAGGAGATTACAGCCTTAGTTACTTTTCTACTATGACTGACACCGAAACTGATACTGATTCTGATGATGAATTGGATAGCAAAGAACCTAGTGTGCATGAGTTTATCATTGATAATCTTAAGAAGTGATGCTAATAAATCATTTGTTTAACAGATTATATGTAATCAATGTTTTGCTCTGAATCAAGTAGTTATGAGTTTGATAATGTAACCATAGTTAATTGACAATGTATTCATAGTTAATCTTGTGTATTTTATGATGATTTACCAGTAAGGTAGGGTACATTGTAAGGGTCAGAGGGGGAACCTTCTGCACCCAGGTGCTGAGTGCATTATCGTGCCTAAAAGTAAGGTAGAGTGGGAATTTTCCCCAGAATTGGTTTGTTGGATTGTGATTTTTTTTTTGCCCACTCCTGGGGAATGAGTGTGCCAAGCTCTGACCCAAGAGATGTAATATAGGAATTGTGTAACATATTTATAATCATTGTATGTTGATAATTGTAATTGGTGTCTTTTTAGAATATGACTATATATCAAGAGTATCATAGAAGAACTACGGGATACCTTAAGTATACATGCAGACGAAAAGAGCTTCGCCTGATTGATAGTTCCATTGACATCGCTAAGGATTGGCCTGATGTACCACTATATTTTCGTGGCCTTGCTGAAGGTGCACAACAGCTAATGACAATTCTGACTAACAACCCTGGGAAATCGTTTGTGAGAATCATCCATTCTAAGCATGGAAGGGAAAACTAAGCACATACAGAATTGGAGCCATGATGGGCTGCTTTAGGAACCATAACATGGTGGGACTTGGAGAATTGTCGCCTAGTGGAATCAGAGTAGCTTTTTGGGTATGTGTAAGCTAAACTAATGAGGGTCAGATGAAGTGCTAGAAACCTCTCTCTGACTCTCCAACCATCCTTCAACATGGCATAAAGTCATAGAGGACAAAAGATTTGAAGGATTTAATTGTGGAAGATAAGAATATGGTCTGGCCAGAAGGACTTGGATTTTCTTTTTATAAGCTTTTTGTAATATCCTTATGCTGGTACATTTTTGTAATCACACTGATCAGTATTGTAATCACTCACTGAATAAGCAATAATCATGTGCATGACAGTTGCTGGCTTGTCAGACTTGTAAGTCAGAAAGGGGGAAATATATGGTTGAATTATTGATTGATTTATTGAGTTACCAAATATGTTAATCTGAATCATATTGACAAGTACATATGTATTAATATGGCGGCATTCACTGAAATGTGTTAGTTTTGAATACATAAGCACACTGATGTATTATCACTTGAATCTCTGCACACTCTACATTTAACTGCACTGAAGTATTTTGAGATGTTTTCACTTGAACATATTGTATTATACTTGGGTAGACTGAAAAATTTATACTGAATTGTATTACAACTTATATTATGCATGGTTACATGGTTACAAAATGGTAGAGAGTGTCTGCATTGTGAAATAGGCCACACCTGTGGGTTGGCCTATGTTACCTGCTGGATGTTTTCCACCAATACAGTTGGACTAATGGGATTTGATAGAGGGTGAAGGCAGATACAGTAAGAGAATAGTAAATATTGGTGGCGAGCAGCCGGGAGGTGTGAGTTTAAAAAGGATAGTTCAGAATCATTGTACAGGCTCATCTTTTTGTTTTACATAGCCTCACTTTGTTACCCCAGAGTAATAAGGTTAACTTTTCTGCAACTTCAACCTTTTTGTCTCCCACCTGAGTGATTTATGGTTTATGCTCCACGACAAATTTCCAAAAGAAATCCTGACTGATTGGAGCACAACATTTATGTCATACACACTTTGTTAACTGTATCAATTATTAGGAACTAAATCAATTAGTACCAGTGTGTACCATCTGCAGATGGCCAGGCTGGTTGAATGGGTTAATCAAATGCTTAAAAACATGATTTGTAGTTTCATTAAAAAGGATGCTATTGTGAAGGAATTGTCTGTACTAAACTCTGTTTGATCCCTTGATTGTTTTTAATGCATCTATGTTTTTAAGTTTCGTGAGGGCTTGCTGCTATACAGAATCTAGCAGTATAGATCAGAGGTGTGAAGTCCAAAGGAAGAAAACCAGACGTGCTCAGTGCAGTGTGCGACATATGTCTAAATATAATGATGCAAAAAGACACCTCAGCCTGCTAGGTACTTGTGTACGTGCGCAGATGCCAGCGCAATTGTTATCTCCTTTTCATGTATCTGCAGAGCCAGCGTATCCGCTGACTCACAGCATATGGTAAAAGCGCGTGATAACTTTGCCTTAAAAGTCAATATAAATGTGCATAAAAATTAACATGCAATGGTAAGGTAATGGTTTGGAATTGGATGCACTGAATGTACTGGAAGCGTGAGTCATCACGAGGGCACCGCTTCACCCACAAGTCAGCAAACTAGATAAGATAAACAGGCCCTAATTATAGAAAAGGTGTAAAAAAGAGGGGGCTCCTGCCCCCTCTGCAACATCAAACGCAGCAAATGTCTCGGAAGTTGACCACGATGCAGCGGGGTAACTTGAGACGAGTCACGCCCCAAGAGCCGGGGCAAATGTATATGTAACTTTGGCAGAGTATATATACTCGAGAACAGCAACAAAAGAGGTCCGCCTTTATCTCTCTCCTGGACCCTGTCCGTGTGTCTCTGTAACTGAATTTTCTCTGGAATAATTAAACATTTATCATTGTAGTTTGACTCCTGGTGATTTGTGCGTAAATTTGGACCTGATTTGCCATAACACTATGAATTGGGATAAGTGGCTCGAACCTCTATTGTTTGCATTGCTAGAGGTCCTGCAAACCTCCATGGGGTTTTCCTCATTTGAATAATTGTGCCATGGCACCGTAGACATCACTGAAGAAAATTAGAAGGTGGTGTCTCCTAGTAATAAAAGCAAAATTCAGTACGTTCTTGACCTGACAGTAAAACTCCACACCTCAAATCATCTATCCCTGGAGAATTTCCTACGGGTACAAGAACATACCTGTTTCATTCCACACAATGCATATGCTGCTACCTATTTGGATTTTATAATCCTTTACAATAATGATTGGCAGTAGTATCTATAACATCTGAGGTCTGTCCTGAGGTTCTTGAGATGGGCGTGACTCAAGAACCCTAAGAAGTGTCCAATTGTGCAGGTGGAAGAACAATATCTGGGCTTCTATTTGGGTCATGTGCAGGTTTGTCCCCAAATTGATAGGACAGCAGCCACTGCCGCCTACCTAAGACTAAAAAGGGGGGTGAGACAGTTTCTGGGGCAGGCTGGCTATTATTGATGGTTTGTTCCTAATTTTTCAGAGGTCAGCAGTCTGTTGACTGAGTCAGCCATTTGGTAGAGCATATTTTGAGTCCTTATATCTAATTGAAACATGCACAGTGAACCACTTGGTTTAGGTCTGTTATAGTCAAAAAATTCACTTAGATGTCATTGCGACTTTAAGTCGACTTTTTCAGTCAGTTTCCTCACACGAACTTAGCAATTCCAAAGGAATGCTAGAACGTTGGACTCTGTTTGGTGAAAATTTACCAGTTACCTTTTTTACTCCAGTTACTCCTCCTTACTCAAATCAAGGCCTGAATATATGACCTTGTTTTGAGTCTGGATTTTTTTTTTTATTTTGAGGGTAAACTACAAGTTTAGGTTAGCTGTGTAAGCACTGAAATATTTTAATATTAATTTAGGTTTGTGTAAAGGGAGATTCAAAATATAACACCCATGTATGGACTCATCCTTCATATGTGAGTTAAACCAATCTTACCAGAGTTGTGCTGACGATTGTGCACCTTAGTAGAGTAACAAATAAGACAATGTACTGTGTGTTTGCATCTAGTCCAAACTATTCTAATGACGTAAATGAAATGAATCCATTGAGTACTGAAAAGATGCAAATTGAGAGAAGACACTGATGCCAAAGACTAAGCCACAGAATGCAAGAACAATATGTCTAGCTTTAGAATAGCAGAATTTTCCCCTTAGTATTCTCTTCTAGTCCTTTTAGTACAACCCGAATTCCAGAAAATTGCGACTTTATTTGAATAAAATGAAAACTAAAAGACTTTCAAATCACATGAGCCAATATTGTATTCCCAACAGAACATAGATAACATAACCAATGTTTAAACTTTATGCACAAAATTAGCTCATTTAAAATTTGATGCTTGCTACGGGTCTCAAAATATTTGGGACATCAAGGTTATGAGTTTCTGGAGTTTTGGTGTTGAGAATTTGGTCCCATTCTTGCCTGATATAGGTTTCCAGCTGCTGAAGAGTTCGTGGTGGTCTTTGACGTATTTTTCGTTTAATGATGCGCCAAATGTTCCCTATAGGTGAAAGATCTGGACTTCAGGGAGGCCAATTCAGCAGATGGACTCTTCTCCAACGAAGACATGCTGTTGTAATGGCTGCAGTATGTGGTTTTGCATTGTACTGCTGAAATACACAAGGCTTTCCCTGAAATAGACATCATCTTGAGGGGAGCATATGTTGCTCTAAAACCTTTATATAACTTTCAGCATTCATAGTTCCTTCCAAAACATGCAAGCTGCCCATACCATATGCACTTATGTACCCCATACCATCAGAAATGCTGGCTTCTGAACTGAACGCTCATAACACGCTGGAATGTCTCCCTCCTCTTTAGCCCGGAGGACACGGCGTACGTGATTACCAACAAGAATGTTAAATTTGGATTTGTCTGACCATAGAACACTTTCCCACTTTGAAACAGTCCATTTCATATGAGTTTTGGCCCGCAGGATACGATGGCGCTTCTGGACCATGTTCAAATATGGCTTCCTTTTGGCATGATAGAGCTTTAGTTGGCATCTGCAGATGGCACGGCGGATTGTGTTTACCAACAGTAGTTTCTGGAAGTATTCCTGGGCCCATTTAGTAATGTCAATGACACAATCATGCCGATGAGTGATGCAGTGTTGTATGAGGGCCCGAAGACCACAGGCATCCAATAAATGTCTTCGGCCTTGTCCCTTACGCTCAGCGATATCTCCAGTTTCTCTGAATCTTTTGATGATGTTATGCACTGTAGATGATGAGGTTTACAAAAGCCTTTGCAATTTAACGTTAAGGAACATTGTTTTTAAAGTATTCAACAATCTTTTTATGCACTCTTTCACAGATTGGAGAGCCTCTGCCTATCTTTTCTTCTGAGAGACTCTGCCTCTCTAAGACATCCCTTTTATAGCTAATTATGTTACAGACCTGATATCAATTAACTTAATTAGTTGCTAGATGTTCTCCCAGCTGAATCTTTTTAAACTTTCTTGCTTTTTCAGTCATTTGTTGCCCCTGTGCCAACTTTTTTGACACCTGTAGCAGGTATCAAATTTGAAATTAGCTCATTTAGTGGACAAAGGTGTACAATTTCCAAGTTTGAACATTTGATATGTTATCTATGTTCTTTGTTTCATTTTATTCAACTTTAAAGAATGTCCCAACTTTTCTGGAATTTGGGTTGTTTGGGAATTTGGGATTTTTGGGTTGTTTGGGAATTTGGGAATTTGAACCGTATCATGCAGCAATAATTTGACATTATTTAAACCCAATTACCTGTCCAGCGCTAAACATCACCATCACTCTGGAAACATTTGTCCCTCAGTATTTATCTGTGTTTATCCTGATTTCACCATCCTCATTTTGCTTCATGCTTTCACTTATTTGAGGAGGTTTAATGCTCCCTTACTGTTTCTTGTGTTAAATAATAAATATGGTCATCCATTTTTACAAACTATGGGTTCTTAAACTTGTTAGCTAGCAAACACTGATTCCTGCTTATAAAAACAAAAAACATGGAAGGCACTCTCTAGAGGTTTGTCCGTTCTGGACTAATGTAGCAACAGGGCAGCACAACATGGCAACATCCATTAAATGTGGACCTGTGCCCTATGTAGATATATGCTGCCTGTCCAAACAAAAGGTCACCACCTGGATTTAACAAAGCAAATAGGTAAGAGCCTACCATTGGATAATTACTGCATTGATGATTATGTGTCAGCTGGCAACAAGTTATTTAACCCAAACTGATGCAGTGAGTAGCTTCTCATTTCTTAAACAACCATGTCAGAAGACACATCCTGTGGTCGTGGGAAAAAATCCTGAATGATTGTGACCGGCGATCACTGAAACATTTGGTGAAATGAAATCATAAAAAATCAACAGCTGAACTCTTAGCTATGTTCAACAATGACAGTAAGAGCATTTCCTAAACAGCTGTGTAGCCTTAAGAAAACCACTTATCAGTGAGGCTAATCAGGAAAAAAAGGCTTCAATTTGCTAGGGAGCATAAAGATTGGACTCTGAAGCAATGGAAGAAGGTCATGTGGCCTGATGAGTCCAGATTTTCCCTGTTCCAGAGTGATGGGTGCATCAGAGTAAGAAGAGAGGCACATGAAGTGATGCAGCCATCATGCCTAGTGCCTACTGTACAAGCCTGTAGGGGCAATTCTATGAACTGGGGTTGCTGCAGTTGGTCCGGTCTAGGTTCAGCAACGTTATGTGCCCAAAGAATGAGGATAGCTGACTACCTGAATATACTGAATGACCAGGTTATTCCATCAGTGAATTTCTTCTTCCATGATGACGGGTATATTCCAAGATGACAATGCCAGGATTCATCTGGCTGAAATTGTGAAAGAGTGGTTCAGAGAGCATGAGAGCTCATTTTCACACATGGATTGGCCACCACAGAGTCCAGACCTTAACCCCATTGAGAATCTTTGGGATGTGTTGGAGAAGAATTTTGCGCAGCGGTCTGACTGTCTCATCATCTCTACAAGATCTTGGCGAAAAGTTAATGCAACTCTGGATGGAAATAAATGTTGTGACATTGCAGAAGCTCATTGAAACTACGCCACAGTGAATGCATGCCGTAATCAAAGCTAAAGGCAATGACATATTAGTATGTGTGACTTTTTTTTTTTGGACAGGCAGTGTGTATGGCTTATTCTAAGCTTAAAAAAACACAATGATTTATTATTAAAATACTTGTACACTAATGAAAACATACTTATGAATACTATATTCCATTTCTGCTAATAAATGTCCACAAATGACTACACAGCGTAGGTTTAAGGTTATAAAATTTGACAGTAACTCCTTCCTGTAGACTTTTGAAACTATGCACTATGGGCTCAATTCCCCCATTTACGTGTAGGTCAGATTCTGTGCACGTCCAGTTATGTATATTTCAGTTAAATGTATTTTGTGCTCAGACCATGCCCATTGTGCATATGTTTGAAATTAAGGTGACTTCATGAATGAAGGCAAGATTTATTTATAATGAGAGTAAACCAGTATACCCTCAGGTATTTTGGCTGTCGGTAAATCATGGAACATGGACTTTTGCGTTTCCTTGTGAATGTTATTGCAATCCATTCAAAACATAACCTAGACTCTGATTTTGAAAATAAACACAAAAGCTATGGTAATAATCACCTTAAAGGAAGTTATTAATTTCTACATAGGCCTAGGAAATAAACCAATAAATAAAATGAGTATATACGAAATGACACATGTGCTGTATATAAAGACATGTTTGACTTATGGAGAGTCATTAATAAAAGTTAAATTTGAAGAGGACCAGTAAGTACAGAGCCCTGCTCATGACACAAACAGAAAAACATATTAAAAGATGATGACAATGTAACTAAAACGAGGCTATATATGTAGCTTATATTTTCTGTCATGAGTGGTGCTCCATAAGTAAAAAGTGAGTCTGGAAAGTTGTTAGTCCAGTTTTTCTGGATGCACTGTACATCAGAGACCCAGTATATCCAGACAAGCTCAGAATACTAGTGGCTGTCTTCTTTGTGAGTGCTATTTTTTAATTAAACGCATGGAAGATCAGGCCCCATGTTTGATTGGTGGAAAAATTTCCATGCTGCATGCACTGAGCATTCATCACTACATAAATGTACATAAAAAACTATGTCCATTCCCTTCTATCAGGTGGCATTGTGATGTTGTTTTAACTTTTAACAAAATGTACAAAATGAGGACTGAGATTTATGGTAACCATTTACATATTCAAAAAAGTTCAGTCTTTTACAGTAGTAAAAGCTTATTTTTGGTTTCACATCATAATGTAATTAACATCACAAGGAACTCAATAAAACAAATACATAATATAATGAAAATAAATAATAGAAAACACTGCTGCCAATAAACTAAAAGGGTATCTATTAGATAAACATTTTCTTGTTTTCTCATTCTGTGATATGGCCACTATTATATACAATATATTATTAGCTTTTTTGGGAAGTATTTCTTAAAAATTTAATATTTTTATAAGAGTAGTTTAATAGCTGCACTCAAGGTTCTATAATACATTGCACCCCTATGTCACGGTGCTCACGCTGTCGCGGCATGGTTGAGACACAAGTGCAGGATTGGGAGATGGAAGTGAAAGCAATACAGTGTTTATTAAATCACAATGGACAGAGGTACATATACGGCAGGCAGAAGAGTAATCCAAGGTACAGAAACGGGTCGTGCGATCGGCAAACAGAATACAAAGGTTAATCCAAAATCAGTAGTTACAAACACAGATAACAGAGTCAAAACACAGTAAGCAAACACGGGTATGATAACGCTCGGCAGACTACATGGGGGCAAGTTCAAAGCTTCACAAACTGGAAGCGCATAAGGCATAGTTGTCATATTTGTTATGGTGATTCATCAAATGAACACAGTCTGGTATTTGCAAGAATTTTCACTAGTCCAGTGAAGATGCCACTAGGCCCCACATACAGTAGAAGTGGGAATACAGATGTAGAAGAAGATTGGTAGGGCAGGAGGAAAGGTTAGGAGTCATAGTTTTTCTTATGACTTAATTTGTATGAAATCTATTGAAATCATTTTGGCATTAGAATTATTTTAAGATGAGCCTGAAATAAAAAGTGCTAATCAGCTACACCAGCCAAAGTTTCTAACAAAATCTTAACATAACACCCATACCAAGTAAGTCAGCCGGAAAATCAGCTAAGCATTGAAACACATATTTCATCCCAAACCCTATCTCTGTAGATTAGATGAGTTAGCTATAGTGTCACCCTTGTTGAATAAGGGCTTGCCTGTATTAACCATTAGCACCGAAGTTGAAAGTCAGTTTTAACACTAAGAACAACATTTATTAGTCAATTGCTTTTAAAATGTAACATTCAAATTATTGCGTAATAAAAAAGTTATCTTAAGTATCTATTAATATATAGATAATAGATATTAAATAGATAATAAGTATCTATTATCTGTAACATAGGGCCTGATTCTCCTGTGCACTTAAGTCAAAAGTAGCATGCAGCTCTGCGGTTTTCATTCTGGGATAATTCTCCCCTCTGCACCCTGAAGGCGGTTTTCATGTTGGCAGGGTTTGGCGGAACACAAGTGCAGGTGAGGAGACAGCATAGTGAAACTCATTTTGAGTTTATTAACATACATATACATATATACATATATATATATATATATATATATATATATATATATACACGCTGAGGCAGAGGTACAAAATCGACAAGCAAAGAGAGTAATCCAGAAAACAAGCAGAGGTCGAGCGATCGGCAAACAGAGTCAATGGGGTAATTCAAAGGTCAGTAGTCAAAATGCAGAAAATGAGTCAAACACAGAATTCAAACAAAACACGGGTACAACGCTCAGCAGATAACACTAAGGCTAACCAATGCTTCGCAAACACGAAGCGCAAAAGGCAGTCCTTTTAAACCTGGCATAATCAGTCCATGAATGAAAGGCACCTGTCCTCCCTTGACAGTCCTCGTGACTGGAGCAGGTGCTGATGGGAACTGTAGTCCGTGTATTTCTCAATCAATATGCGGAAGTGCGCGCTCCCGCTATGGAGATGAAGAGCACTCCTCATTAATATGGAGCGATTCGTGACAGAACCCCCCCCCCCCCAAGGCGCTACTCCCAGAGCGCCAAACAAGATCGTTTCTCAGAGGTCCTGGACCTGTAGGGGCAGGTGTGTCATTCGTTTCTTCCACGCTGAGATTTTGCCATGGTGAGGGCATGGGTAGGAACTCAGGCAGGAACTCAGGGAGTTGTGCGGGAACAGTAGCAGGCTCGGAGAGTTGCGCTGAGGCTTGAGCGGGCTCGGAGAGTTGCGCTGAGGCTTGAGCGGACTCGGAGACATGCGCTGAGGCTTGAGCGGGCTTGGAGAGATGCGCTGAGGCTTGAGCGGGCTCGGAGAGATGCGCTGAGAGTTCAAGTTCAAGTTCAAGTTGCTTTTATTGTCATTTCACCGTATACATGTGGTACAGTGTACAGTGGAATGAGACAACGTTTCTCAAAGGATCATGGTGCTACATATAAGGCAACAGAAGTACAAAAGTTGCACTTGTGCCACCGAG
>JAQQZX010183255.1:0-19500 GCA_030068355.1 Notoglanidium maculatum
AGTGTCTGACCTCACAAATGTGCTTCTGGAAGAATGGTCAAAAATTCTCATAAACACACTCCTAAACCTTGTGGAGAACTTGCCCAGAAGTGTATGTACAATCTTCACATGTATACAATCTATATATGTATAATCTTGTGTATAAATATGTACAGTCATACTTATTCTCTGGTGCCAATACAGCTTTTTCTCCTGAGCCTTCAATGCACAAAATCTAAACCAGTTGCCTTCTCTTGAAATGTAAATTTCAACATTGTATCATATTAACAAAATGTTTTCAAATGTTTTTCTTCTTTCTAAAATTGCAGTTAGTTGCAAGCTGACATTATTTAAAGTTCTTTAAAGGTTTCAGATTAATCCATTCAACTGAATTCAAGTGACCAGTCAATTAGGTCAGAACTATAATATCTTAATAACTATGAGAAGTATAGCAAATTTCATGGTGTTAGACCTTTAACATCACATTAGTGCCTTTAAAAACAGCAGAGAATTTGAAAAACAAATGCAAGATAAACTAAGGGTATATGCATATGGCTTAAACACAAAAACAACACACATTAAATATGATCAAAATGAATTCATACAAATTTCAAATAACATTGACCAAAACTGGAACTGGAACTGTGCCTTTGCACAGAGGAAATAGTAAAGCTGCAGAGTGCAGGCATTGTGCATTTTCCCAGAACTACCACAAATACCAGAGCATCAGTCTTATTATAATGCAAGTGTAGCTGTCTTAAGGTCTGAAACTATATTTTCAGTATTGTGAAACTCTATAAACACTTTATATTCCTGTATCACACCTATGAACCTTTCCATGTGTTTAGACAAAGACCCAAAGCCCTGTTTAGCTCACTGCATGGGATAAAGAGCCGGTGACTCCAATTGCAGACAACAATTTACAAGCCAAATGTTTGTGGATAGGCATCATCAGAGCACTGATATTACATTTTACAGCATTAGAATCTCCTCACAACCCATGTTTCCATTAACCTGTTAAATGTGCAATTTAAAATTGCAAACTAAAAAAGATGAATAGAATCATGTGCATTTCAAAGAAACTCTTAAATATCCCAAAAATGTTTTTACACAAGGTAGTTTTTCAAAAGATTTGATAAAACAATATTTCGCAAAACTTATATGTAAACAGATTTTACTCATTTAAGTCACATGATATGAGGAGGAAATGAAGGCGCTACCTTTTGGAAAAAAAAGTGCTCTGTAAGAGCTATCGCGAAGAGAAACCATCATGAGAGGTGAAAACCCAGATTTAATCGCTTAACACCACTCAGTGGAAACAGATCGTTTGCATTTGTGCTTTAATATTTTAAAAATATTGCTTTTGTTTCATACAAATCTGCAATGGAAACCTAGCTCCAGAAAACACCAACCCCCAAAACTATTTTCAGTGACACTGTATGGCTCCAGTGGCCAGTCATGGCCTAATAAATTGATGGCTTAACTCATCTGTTTGGGTGCTGATGAAAGATGATTGAGTACTTACATGCATCAGGGAGTTAGCAACAGTGCTCCTTGCTAATGTCATAGCTAAACCAGAGTATAACAAAAATTAGCATGCCATGACAGTGAAAACTGTTCTGAAGTTCGGAAACAGGAGACGCCATGAGTCTTAAAATGATGATATTTTATTTTTTAGTGAGTTTTAGTGAGAATGAGTTCTATGGATCTAGCAAATACAACAGGGGAATTTGCATATTCTAATATATTTCAGATGAGTCAGCAAGCATTTTGAACAACCCTTTGAGACAATTTATTACCTTTGTACAATGAAATACCACAAGGCAGGTTCTCCATGTCCACTGACAGGAAATATTTTAACAGTTCTATGGGAATGAGGAGAAGGAAGAAGATGAGGTCCACCATCTTGCCTGATAGAATCTTAGCATGTTTGAAGCCATGACTCCTGGCTAATGACTGCACATATGGCAAAGATTTTCAGTTACTTGGTCTAAATTTATTAATGCAATATAAACAATTACAAATGTCATCACCTACACTTGGTAGCAATGGGCTTTATTTATCAATCTTTTCTTAAAATTGTGTGAAAATGTTTGAGTAAATCAAACTGAACTAAAAGTTAAGACAAAAGTTTTGGTAACACTGATTTTCCTCGTGCTTGAGTGTGTATGTTGATAAATGCCAATCACCCATAAATTACCTAGTGTTTGCACAGCACAAATGTTTGCATGTAGTGGCGCCCACAAAACTTTAGAAAACTCCATCAAGTGCACAGACAGCTGTGAGCACAAACCATCGACCAGAATAAAGCCTAAAAAGTATTTTGACTTGCTACTATACCAGTAAAAATATTTAATAATATAAAATACTACCAATAAAAAGTGAGTCTTCCATTAACGAAGGCATCTATTTACAGCTTATTGCTATTATTATTATATTATATTATTATTATTATTATTATTGTTATTGCAGACAGCTCAGCCCATCCTCTGTTTATACCTCAACATTTACTGCCATAATGGATTAGCTTTATTTGTGTTCATTTATGGGTTTGTGTTGGCTTGCTTGCTTTATTTTTTTATATATTCTTTAAAGGTCCACCTTGTAGGATTCAACCAACTGAACTCTTACCTCTCCCTTTACAAACGTGTATTAGAACATACAGCCGTCATGTGCCTGTAGCATACTTCCAAGTACTTACATTCACACTCCGTTCCTTTTTCCATGCTAAATATCTATAATATGTAGTGTGACGTCTGTGGCTACACAGCCCCATCGTCTAGGAATAGCAAGCGCCGTAGAGCTGCTGGATCACCGCCTAAGTCTCACACTTTTTCACCTGTGGATTACAAGCACTTCGCCTCACTTGGATTTATCTTTTGCTTCCGTTTCTTTTTTTTGGGATTTTTGTCTGCACTGTGTAAATAAACTCAAGGACGTGGTTGCCACAGTACTCCCTGTTTCCAGTGTCATTTGTGTGTATCGTCCCCACTGCTGAGCTGACAGTAGATATAAAGGGCTCATTCTAAGCTTATGAAAACACGATCCGATAGTTACACTAATGAAAACATAAATATGAAGATTATATTTCATTTCTGCTAATAGATCAGATAATAATTGACATAGATAATAATTGACATTTAATTAATGTCAATAATTAATTCCTGACCTAGTAATAAGGATATGTTTTTGATAGACTCCAAAGTTCTTTGATAGGTGGTTCTGGATAATGGCATCTTCTAATTAAAATAAGCTATTTAAACTCAATAGTATATATATATTCCAGATATTAAAAGTAATCAACACTAATTATATGATTTATAGATGTTCAAGTCAAGGTTTACAATAGTTAGTCTTCTTATGAATAAATTTACACATACTACAAAAGCAGTAGTAATATACATGCATTTTTCCTAATTTACAGGATTTTCATAAATACCAAATTTCTTGCGTCAATGCTCGTACTAGTGATTTACACATAAATCCATTTGTATCCAGCTTGATAAATGAGGCCCAGTGTTAGACATAAGTGGCACAGAAGTGTCAGGCATGCCATTGGGTGTTCTGTGAAATTGACAGAAGCTCATCAATAAGCTTTTGTGTGTATGTGCCATGATCAGCTCCTTGCACAGCGCGCCTCGAAGATACAACCACACTCGCGGTTTCCCTCATCTCCGTCGCTCTCAAAACGGAAGCGCGCACTTCCGCATTCAGACGGAGATCACACGGACTACAGTTTCCGAGAGCACCTGCTCCCATCCACTAAGCCTATCAAGTGGCTGCAGGTATATCTCATTCACGGACTGATGAGCCGTGCTTTAAAAGGATGCTCATGTGCGCGTCATCTTTGCGAAGCATTAGTTCAGCCCTGTCTGCTACTGCCGAGCGTTTCGATACCCGCGTTTGTTTCCTGTGTTTTGGATTCTATTCTCTGTTTTGACTACTGCTTTTTGGATTATCTTTGTTGCTCTGTTTGCCGATGGCTCGACCCCAGCCTGTATTATGGACTACTCTTTTGAGTACGCGGTGACAGTATGATAGGATAAGGATTAGAGGTTTAATAGAGCAAACTATACATACCTACAGGGAATTAATGTGATTGGTGTTTTTAAGGTTAGGTAACAAACTTTCATGCAAAAACTCTGATTCTATTTCCACAGTCAGGTACATATACAAAAAAATCCGACCACACAAACCTTTTTCATTTTATCTGCCTATCTGCAGCAACTCACAATTAAAGTCTCAGTTCTCAGTGCCCATCTTATTTTTCAGCTCTCCTATGTATTAATGCACCACTCTCATTTCCTAGAGGGGCAGTTTAAGCTCAAGCAATTTGAGCTATAAAAGTCATACACATAGGCATCAAGCAGCAATTACTTAGTATATGTGCCCTCCTGGCTCTGTATTTAGTTTCTCATTCGTTTTGGTTTCTCACTGGCCTTGCTGTTTAAAAACCTTACATTTTAAAGCAAGTCTTGCTGTTTGCTTCCTTGTAACTAGCATGCATTATGATGGTCATTGTTGTGATTGCTTGTGTTGCCCTAAGCTATTTATTTTCATCAAAAAGACCTGTGAAGATCCTATTGGTGAGATGGTTTTGTTTTACATCCACCCTAAAAGGTATACGGATGCAGTGCACCTTTAAATAGATATGTTGTCATGGCAACCTAAACAACAGTTAAGAATCTTTCTGTGTAATTATCCATGAGTTATCACTTATTCTAAGACATGTTGGGTGAAAAGTAAGTGTCTAAAAGCAAAACTTAAGCCTGGACAGAATAAAGTCATATTTTATAAACTGTTGGATAGTTGACAGTTCTTTGTAGCTGGAATCACTACTCTGTATAACAAAGTGATATACTCAATTGGCGAAATGTTAATGTTGCACGTAAAATTGCTAATTTTAGGCAATTCAATTCAATTGAAAAAATGCATATTTTATTTGGAAAAAAAGGAAGAAACATTTAAGAGTTAGTGGTCCACACAAAGCAGAAACAGTTCTTTTGATGAGTGATGCCACAGAAAAACTTTGTTTGTTTGTTTATTTCCTAAAGAATCTTTTGACTATTTTTGTTGGCTAAAGTTTTTTAATTGAAAGTTTCTGGAATCTGAAAAGTTTCAGTCAGCACTTTAAAGAATCTCTAAAGTTATTTATGAGTGTGTGGAGGCATTATTTAGCTTCATTTGTACACAAGTCAGTGGTTCTACCCCACAAAGATAAAATTACAAGAGTGTGTTTGCCTGCATTTTATGTGAGTTAGTCAGTTATATTGCAGAGGCAACTCCTGTGATCTGCCTACATCCACCCTTAGTAGTGTATGTGCAGGGTGAATCAAGGTCTCTCACTGCAAATGCAACACTGCAAGTTTTTTTTCTCCACCCTGACTACAGACACGCAAACCCACACAAGATGATGTCTTTCATGATTCATATCAAATTTGTTCCATGAAAGGCCAAAGCCAGACAGAGGTTGCTTGTGTAAGAAGCATCAGTGTGTCACTTTCACCTTTAGTAAGAAATATAGCAGTTATAGAACACAAAGTCTTTGAGAGTGTGACAATAGTCTCCCCTGGATTACATAATAACTGCATGAGTAAAATATACATAGTGATATGCCACTTGGAAAGTCCTCTATGATACGATGTCTGGTGTGTTACTCCAAGAATGCTCTATTAAAATCTCATTCTAAAGAACAATTTGGTTAATAAGACTTACATATTCTGATTATTTGTAATGCTAGCATCATGTGGTTTCTGTCTTTGGGTTTAATAAGCAAGCATATTCACACATTATTGAACAGCTACTGCTGTTTGCAAACTGTAAAATTGTGCAATTATTAGATATTGCCCAATAATATATGTAATATTGTGAAATATAGCACTGTTTAGCAAGTGAAACAACTTTTTTTATACTGACAGTGACTGCATTAGTGAACACATTAGTGAAGCTTTTGACAATATTGATTAAATTATTCTCTTTGATAGACTAGAAAATGTTGTTGGAGTTAAGTGAACGGCCCTCTTCTGGCTCAGGTCTTAACTGACTGATTGTTAGCAGTTTGTAGGTGTAAAAGCGGACTTCTCTACACATACTAAGGTAAAGTTTGGTATTCCACAAGGATCCGTTTTAGGCCACATGCAGCTAGTCAGCTTTCTGATTGCATAGCAACTCTGGATGGCCTTTCTGTTTCATGTGCAGCATTAAAAGACATTGGTGAGATTAAAGGTCTATAGTCTATCATTTGAAGCTCATATACATAATATTATTAGGATAGCCTTCTTTTATCTCAGAAATATTGTCACTACATGATGCAGAAAAACTAGTTTTTGTTACCTCTAGACTGGATTTAATGCCTTACTGACTGAATGTTCCAGTAGGTACATAAATTCACACTGCAAATTTCACACTGATTATAAAATACTACTATTTACCTGTAAAGAACTGAATGGTCTCATGCCACAGTACCTGAGTGAACCTCTGGTCATTTATGATGAATATTTTCGAATAGTGAAGGCTACAGCTTCTCTTATCTCTTCTCTTTCTCTTATCGAGCAGCCTTCCAAATAGTGTTTAGGACTCAGACTCAGGCTCAGTGTCTAGGCTGAAAATATTTTTATTTAGCCTTTTTTTAATTTTTATTTTTAGCTTTTTTATTAGGTAAAGGAGGTGATCTGGAGGGTTCTTTGGCATAGAGTGTTTTAGTAAACTGGGATGTTTGGATGATGTTACCCCCACTCTTCCACACTCACTCAGGCTTATTGATGGTGGAGTGGCTGGCTCCAGTTCATGTCCCAGAAATGTCCCAGGGTGCCCTCATGTCTTTGTTACCTTCTGGCTCTCCCTTTTGGTTATTCCGTCATAGCTAGTCTTGCTTGAGTTATTGCTTGCACTAAGTGCATGATGTGCACTGTTCTGTTCTTAACCATCACGTAACAATGGGCATACCTAACTATCAGTGTTTCTTCTCGCTCTCTCTGTCGAGCTATGCAAGCTACTCCCAAGATGCCAGTGAACCCAACCCCTTCTGCTCTCCAGACCTGCCTAATTCATCCCGATTCCCTACTTCTGGTTAAAGCTCTCATCATCTCACTCCTGCTGAGGATGGCCTCTTATGAATAGCCTAAAGATATATTTAGAAACCGTGAAGATGGCTTTGGACTGCAGCTGGCTCAAAACAGTTCTTCAATTGCCATGATAACTTTAGGACTGCAATTACCATGAACAGTTTTAAACTCAAATCTCCATCAGTGAATATATGATAACTTCAACATAATAGACTTTGTGTTAAAACTATAGTGAATTTCCAGGTTACACAATAGCTCTTTTTGACCATATCGCACACAATTATAGAAGTATATTATGTACTATCACACTGGTGTCACCCAGATGTGGAAGAGTTTCCTTTTGAGTCTGGGTCCTCTCAAGGTTTCTTCCCTTATGTCATCTTATGGAGTTTTTCATTGCCACCATTGCCACTGGCTTGCTCTTTAGGGATACATTTATAAGTTCATGTTTAAAAGGTATATCCTTAATTTATGTAATTCTGTAAAGCTGCTTTGTAACAATGTTCTTTGTTAAAAGTGCTATACAAATAAAATTTAACTGAACTTAATTGAACATTATTGCATGATCAATGTAATGACAAATATAAAGAATTCCTATTTTCAAGCAAGCAATAAATTACAATGCAATCACTTGCATTAGATTGTGAGAAGCATCAGCATGTGGAAATAAATATGGGCAATATGTACTTGAAGCACAAAGGTTCAGGTACAAGTTCATAACACACTCACTGATTTTAAACCATTTAAAAACACTTAAAGCGCAGCAGTTTTAAGTATGATCAAGTAATAAAAAAATGCAATATTAAGTGAATTTGGTCAACAGTTCATCCTCCCCTGTGTTTACGTTTATAATGTGGTTGGTGTATAAGAACATAACAAGAACATAACAATGGTGTAAAATAACAGTATCCTAAACCTGGTACAAATTCTCTTGAAACTTGTAGATTCTTCTTAAAAATAGCTCATCCTTAGTGCATGTTTCTTAAAAATAGCTCATCCTTAGTGCATGCTTCTTAAAAATAGCTCATCCTTAGTGCATGCTTCTTAAAAATAGCTCATCCTCAGTGTATGCTTCTTAAAAATAGCTCATCCCTAGTGCAGTCCCCTAGTTCAGTGTGTATGTGCGCGGGTGGTTGTGTGCATGTGTGTGTATGCATAGGTGTGTTTCTATGTGCATGGAAGACAACTGATTTCCTACCACAAACCTTTCTTCCTTTACAAAACTGCATCAAGTGTCAACATCTTCACTTTTTCCGTTGGCGTCTCTCTCTCTCTCACTCACTCACTCACTCACTCACAAATTATATATATATATATATATATATAAAATTGTGAAGTGAAAAAAAAAAATGACGGTTTTCAAAATTTTTTTAATTTTTCAAATAAAAATCTTAAAAGTGTGGCATGCATTTGTATTCAGCCCCCTGTACTCTGATACCTCTAAATAAAATCCAGTGTAACCAATTGCCTTCAGAAGTCACCTAATTAGTAAATAGAGTCCATGTGTAATTGTGTTATGTGTAATTTATTCTCAGTATAAATACAGCTGCTCTGTGAAGGCCTCAGAGGTTTGTTAGAGAACATTAGGGAACAAACAACATCATGAACCTTGCTTGGTTCAAGGTATGCCATAATCACATGGTTTAAAATTTAATTTTTTTTAAATGTTTAAATGAAGACCAAGGAACACACCAGACAGGTCAGGGATAAAGTTGTGGAGATGTTGAAAGCAGGACTAGGTTATAAAAAATATCCCAAGCTTTGAACATCTCACAGAGCACAATCCACCATCCAAAAATTGAAAGAGTATGGCACAACTGCAAACCTACCAAGACATGGCTATCCACCTGAACTGACAGGCCGGGCAAGGAGAGCACTAATCAGAGAAGCAGCCAAGGGGCCCATGGTCACTCTGGAGGAGCTGCAGAGATCCACAGCTCAGGTGGGAGAATCTGTCCACAGGACAACTATTAGTTATGTACTCCACAAATCTGGCCTTGATGGAAGAGTAGCAAGAAGAAAGCCATTGTTAAAAGAAAGCCATAAGAAGTCCCATTTGCAGTTTGCCAAAAGCCATGTAGGGGACACAGCAAACATGTGGAAGATGATGATCTGGACAGATGAGACCAAAGCTGAATCTTTTGGCCTAAATGCAAAGTGCCATGTGTGACAGAAAACTAACACTGCACATTACCCTGAACACACCACCCCCACTGTGAAACATGGTCAGTCAAAGTCCAAACCTAAATCCCATTGAGAATCTGTGGCAAAACTTGAAAATTGCTGCTCACAGATGATCTTTTGCAAGAAGAATGGGCAAAAACTTCAGTCTCTAGATGTGCAAAGCTGGTAGAGACATACCCCAAAAGACTTCCATGTAATTGCAGCGAAAGGTGGTTATACTAAGTATTGACTCAGGGGGCAGAATACAAATGCATGCCACACTTATCAGATTTTTATTTGTAAAAAAGATTGAAAACCATATAATTTCCTTTCCACTTCACAATTATGTACTACTTTGTGTTACATAGGGTTAGGGTTATATATTTAAGTTCGTGGTTGTAACGTGACTAAATGTGTATATATAAATATAAAGTTTTGAGTGAGAAAAAAGGGCTTCAGTTCTGTCAGGTTACTTCCATCCTCAAAATTACAAAGAGAGCAGTTCATAGGAACAAGGTCAAACAGCAGAAATTGGGGACTACAAAGTTACAGACTGACAGAGAGCAAAAACGACTCCCCACTGACTGGGGTCATTGCCAATTCCTTCAAATACCTCTCAAAAACCGTAGGATTACATCAAGTGATCTACAAAAAGAATGGCAAATGTCACCTGGGGTTAAGTACACAGCAAGGGAGGTTTGAAATAGAATCCTCCAGGCAGGGTTGAAGTCATGTAAAGTTAGAAATAAAAAAGCCCTTCATCAATGAGAAACAAAGAAGAGCCAGGCTGAGGCTTGCTAAAGACCATAAGTATTGGACCACAGAGGACTGGAGTAAGGTTATCTTCTCTGATGAGTCCAGTGTTCAGATTATTCCATCACCTGGTTGTTTAATGTTTAGATGGAGACATGTTGAGGCCTACAAGCAACAGTGTCTTGCACCCACTGTGAAATTTGATGGAGGGTGCTTCAGCAAGTCTTGAATGGGGCAGATATTTGTTTGTGAAGGACGCATGAAATAAAGTCATGTACTAGGTTATCCTGGAAGAAAAGTTGCTTCCTTCTGCTCTTACAATGTTTCCTAACTCTGAGGACTGAGTTTTCAAGTAAGACAATGCTTCATGCCACACAGCCAGGACAATCAAGGTGCGGATGGAGGACCACAAGTTCAAGACCCTGTCATGGCCAGCCCAATGTCCAGACCTGAACCCCATTGAAAACCTCTGGAATGTGATCAAGAGGAAGATGGATGGTCATCAAACAAAGCCATCAAACAAAGCGGAGCTGATTGAATTTTTGTGCCAGGAGTGGCAAAAAAGGTCCCAAGAGCAACATGAAAGACTGGTGGAGAGCAGGCCAAGATGCATGAGAGTTGTGATTAAATGTCAGGGTTATTGTTCAAAGTTCAAACATTACTACTGTGTTATTTAAAATGTAATATGATTTTGATTACTATGCATTATTCAAGGTCTGAAAAGACTGCACATTTTTGTTATTTTGACCAGTTTCTGCAATTAAATGCTCTAAGTGACAATATTTTTATGTGGAATTTGGGGGAAATGTTGTCAGTAGTTTAAAAAAAAAAAAAAAAATGTTCATGTTCCTCAAACACATACCTATAAAGAGTGAAAGCAAAGAAGCTTCTAATTTTGCAGCAGTCCTTCCCAGCCATTCCCATACGCAAAGACTCCAATGCTGCAAAACGTATAGAATAGTGCTTCACAGTATAGAAGGATGATGACCCAAAACATACCATGAAAGCAACCCAAGAGCTTCTTAAGGCAAATAAATGGAATGTTCTTAAAAGGCCAATTCAGTCAATGAAACTGAACATTGTTTTCCCTTACTGAAGGTAAAACTGAAGACAGAAAGATCCCCAAGCAAGCAGCAACTGCAGTTGAAGACTGGCAAAGCATATCAAAGGATGAAACTCAGCATTTGGTGATGTACATGGTTTCCAGGCTTCAGGTGGTCATTGGCTGCAAAGTATTTGCATCCAAGTATTAAAAATGCTGTTTGTTTATAATTATGTTAGTTTGTACAATTACTTTTGAGCCTGTGAAAATGGAGGGACTATGTAAAAATGGCTGTAATTCCTAAATGGTTAATGCAGTATTTCTGTAAATCCCCTTGAATTAAAGCTGAAAGTCTATACTTCAATCACATTTTGATTGCTTCATTTCAATTCCATGGACCTGACTGTGTATTATCCACATATTTTGTTTGTGTCACATGGATTGAATAAAGGATTTATTTACAAAAGCCTATAATTGTGATATTTTAGCATCAAGCAAAATGATTTTTTCCAGGTGCTTTTCAAAGCAAAGTCACATAAAACTATGCAGATGGTCAATGTTTAAAGCTAATTAATGCAGTAAAGGGTACTCAGTTTAGGATAAGTGTATCAAGGCCACTACTTTAGTCTAATATATATATATATAGTAGAGCCTGAGATATGCTATATCCTCTACGCTTTTGACTTTGATGCATTCAACTCTTATTTCCTAATCATATAATCATTAGAGAGAGAGAGAGAGAGAGAGAGATGGGGTGGAAAGGTATGTGGAAAAACAGAGCAAGACAAGCCTCCTGTCTGCCCAAATGTGACAGCACTATGAATATCACTTTATATCCTCTGCTATGCTGAGAGAGGGATGAGAGTGAGAGTGAAGGAAAACATAGAAAGCTAAGATGGAAGGCTAAGCGAAAAGGATGAGAGAGCTCTTCTTTCTCTGTGCTGTTCTCATCCTTCAGTCATAATTGAATATACAGTGGCATTCATTCAGATGAATATCATAGCTGCAGGTCATTCACTCACACTTAAAGTAATCACTGAATGATCTATACTGAGACAGACCAGTACCCAGCATACATGGTTTTACAACTGGGTTTGACTGTGAAATTACTCTGATCTGTTGTATAATTAACTTTCTCTCCTCCTGTTTTCACAAGGAGATCTCGAAGTTATTTTATGGTTCCTATTAGAACCTATGGTTCCTATGGCTCCTATTCCTACTAAATTTTTTGTTCCTCTCAGGTCTGCATATTGTACCAGCATGTTTTGCAATCTGGCAAACCTCAAACCTCAAACTACTCAAAGTCACTACAACCCTTGTATTCTATCGCCCTCTTTACCTGCCTCCCAGCACAGTGTTAATTATTTGGGGAATTTTTGTAATTTTGCATCTAAAGTGAAGCCATCAAGATGTGACTGAAATGTAGACCTTCAACTTAATTCAAAATATCGCATTAATCATTTAAGAATTACAGCCATTTTTACATAGTCTTTCCATTTTCACAGGCTCAAAAGTAATTGGACAACTGACTGCTAAGCAGTTTCATGGTTAGTTCTGGCCTGTTTCCTTGTTATTTCACGACATATTAAGGATATAAATGGTCTGGTGTTTATCCCAATTGTTGAATATGCATTTGGGAACTGTTCATGCAAACTCTCAATATGCAGTCTAAAAAGGTCTCAGTGCAAATGAAGGAGGCCATTGTTAGGTTAAAGAAACCAAAACAAACCTGTCAGAGCGATAGCAGAAACGTTAGGTTGGACAAATAATTCGATACATTCTTAAAATGAAGGAATCCAATGGTTGTCTCAGCAATCCCAAAAGGCCTGGAAGACCATGGAGGACAACTAAAGTGAATGATCAAAGTATTCTTTCCTTGGTGAAGAAAATCTAGCCAAGTCAAGAAAACTCTCAAGGAGGTAGGCCTTTCAAAGACTCCAATCAAGAAATGCCTTCATGAATGCAAATACAAAGGATTTACCTCAAGATGCAGCCCACTGGTAACACTGAAGAACAGAAAGGCCAGATTATACTTTGCTAGAACGCCTGCCCAGTTCTGGAGCAAAATTCTTTGGACAAATGACAAACCTCCTTCCTTTGGCAGATGGATATGTGATGTCATGTCTTTCCTTAAGGTTGAAAAGATTAGATATACACTGAATGGATCAATGGGCAAGTTTGATGTAGTATGGCAGTCTTTTATTTCTTATGTGGAACAGCTGACAATGCACCTTGGCTTGGTGTAATGTACCCTAGATGTAAAATAAGTAGGTAACTACTCTGTGGGCTTTTCTTGTGTGTCTTTCATTTTGTGAGTTTTGTTTAGTTTTGTTTATAATGTCTTATGTTTTCTCTGATTCTGTCCTTACTGTTTACATTCTTATATGTTCAAAAGCTCAATAAAAGTACATTAACCAAAAAAAAAATTCTTTGGACAGATAAAATCAGGATTAACTTGTACCAGAATGATGGGAAGAGAAGAACATGGGGAAGGAAAGGATGGGCGCATGATCCAAAACAAACAAACATATTACAATATAAACAAAACAAACATTATCATAAACTAGTATACAAGAGCCCTATAATGGGATGATGTCCCATTCAGGGTGTATTCCTGGCTCATGCCCACCTTTCCTACTATAGGCTTCAGATCCAGCCCTGACCAGGTTAAAGCAATTACTGAAATATTGAAAGAATGTAATAAAAGATTAGGCAATTATCACAATTTGCAAAAAGTATAATAGTATATATCTAGGTACAGTGTGTCTTACAACACATCCTCTAATGATCATCTCTGTCTTAATCTGTCCTGAATCTGCTATGATAAGCCTACACAAGCCCTGCGAGTGCACTATTGAGCCATTGTACCTAGCCTGGGAAGGATCGGGACATTTGACATCTGAAGAAGGACAAATTAAGGCAAGGAGAAAGACTTATGAAAGATTTTATAGGTCATTGTAGTCCATGCTATTTGGTTTAAAATATTTGCCTCAATACAAAACATGTGTTGTGTCCATAAATGTCCTTGTTCTATTCTTAAATTAAACTTTGTCTGATGGATAGGCATGTCTGTGCTCAGTGAATCTTTTCAATCAGATACAAAATTCCATGTTTGATAAGCAAGTAATGAACAAAGCAAATGTAGTAAGCAGGAACACATAGGTGGACATTGTAGTAAATTCTCTCCACAAGGGCACCTCCAGGGATGTTGGTCCCCATGAAAAGATATCATATTGGCACCCACCACCACAGTCCATGCCAACCTTGAAAATATAACACTGTGCCGACATGAATGCATTATTTTACACACAGTGGAATTCATTATTATGTTTCACATAATGATCATTATCTTCTAAATAATTACATGTTTGAATTTTAATAATTGAAAACAATTTAATATTTTTTCTTGCAATTATTCCAACTGACATTCAACACAATGCTGCTCACCTCCTTCTTCAGTTGGGTTTAGGGCTTGTTCATTGGTAAGGGTTATTGGGGATGGGGAGACAAGGCTACTGAACCTGAAGCTGTATCAATGCCTGGCATCAGGCAGAGGCAATGACCACTGATTATGCATAAATAACTGGCTAAAAGTTTGCATGCAATGATTAAACATCGAACAAAAGAGGACCAAAATGTATATAAATGAAAACTAAAGTAGCCTATTTTGCCATGGACTAAGCTAACAGATACATTTTTTTACTTTCTTTGTGAAAAATTGGTTGACAGTATGTACTGTTAGTATTATTAGTATATTATAAATAAAATATTCTATTAATTCTACTAATTTTCTAGAAATGTTCTAATAATTCGGTTCAAGGACCCCTGTCAGTCACTGCTACTGTGTGTGCTACTATGAGTGCAATAAGATATGTTAAAGGTCCACTATGTAGAAGTCAGGGGAATCTATTAGCAGAAATGGAATATAATATTTGTAAGTATGTTTTAATTAGTGTATAATTACATGTAACTATGAAATGTTGCGTATTTGTAAGTTTATAACGAGCTGTTTATATCTACATAGGGTGCAGGTTCACATCTATAGAGACTCCATGTTGCTACTACAGTAGCCCAGAATGGGCAAACCTCTAGAGAACACCTTTTGCATTTACAAGAAAGACGAAATAAGTGGAATCAGTGATTACTGGTGCTGGCTAAGTTTGAGAACTCAAATTTTTAAAAATGATGGATCATACTCATTATTTAGCACAGAAAAGGAAAATAAGCATAAATGTAAGTACTTGGAAGTAGCTATGGCCATCTGACAGACACTGTACGTTCTAATACATGCTCGGAAGGGGAGGGGTAAGTGATGGCCATTCAGTAGGTTGTATAAAAAGTAGTAGACCTTTAAATGTTTATCTATTAAAAATGAGTGGGTTTTTTAAGTTTTAAGTTATTTTTGAAGAGTTATATTCAGAATTCTTCTACGTTTAGCTATGGGAAGCAAACTATGTAGGTTAAGATGGTCCTGTTATACCTCTAGACAGGGGCACCATAAGTGGGGGGTGGGGGGATTAGGAAGATTCTAAGGTCCTGTGACTGACAGCTGTCATAAAATTAATTAGGACACTAGGTAACTTTTCGATATGAAATTATTAACCTGTCATAATTAATATAAAATTTTATTTCCAATGTAGTAATAAAACTAACATTTCTTTTCCTCTTCTTGTTTTTGGCCAATAGTAAACATCCAGAGAGTCTCTGTATTGCACACACCCCCTCCATTTACATGAAATGGTTTGGTCCTGCCCCTAAACCAGGTGTGAACCGTTTACTAGCGATTACTTACAGTGAGTTGTGAGTGAGGAGCACCAGTGTAGCATCATGTCTCAGCTTCTTAAAGAAAAATCTAGCTTCCAAAAATGAAAAGAAAACAGACAGGACAAAGGGCAGGAGAGAGAAAAGAAAGGGTGACAATATGCCACCCTATTTCACACAAAGAAAAGTAGGTGTTGTTCATGAGTTGTGGAAATTTACAGTACCTGTTAGATTAATCTGTAGTGACATAGACTACTTTTTCTCCCCTGATAGTTCACATGTCTCAAAGTAATGGTTGGTTTGCCATAAAATGTGTTGCACATAATCAAGACCCCAAGTGGAAGAAACCTATTGATTTATTGACCACTTGACCTTTCTTCTAGCGCCACCATCAGGCATTTTCATTTTATTCCACCTTTAGGGCCGCTTATTTTCTAGTTGTTATGTATACTTAGTACAAAAATATGCTACTGATTTTGTTTGTTATATCAAATGGGAAATGGGGACTAAATCTGTAATTAAATATTCAAAAAGCACATATGGGTATGAATGGGCAGGTGTCCAGATACTTTTGGATACATAGTGTATCACATAAATTTCACATTCATTGAATCAGGAAAAAAAAAATTCGATTACTTCTATGTGGTTTTATTGTGTGTTATTAGGTGGGAAAACTGTGGTTTACATAAAAGTACATTAACTGCCCCAAAATTGCGCTTAGGCTTCTATAATAAGTGGGTTTTATGTAAAAGAGTTTTCCATCTCTTTGTTAGTACCATGACTGAATTACTTATTTAATTAAATTTAAATTTAAATTTAAAAGAGAACATTTTAAATGAATTTAAATAAACATAACATATACATAATATAGCCATAAACGTAAGATTTCAGTATATAGAGAATTTCTACTTGGAAAGATTCGTATTTTAAATCCTGAAAACTATCCTATAGATGCATTTCCTGGGCTTTGTAATCATTCTCTAAAATTATAAACACTGCCTGGCTGCATGAAGCAATTATGAATCTCCTGTACGAGGATACGTGTCTCATTGTCTGTTGATTACATTGCATTGCCTGTAAAAAGGTCGTCCTTATGAGGCTTGGCAATAAGTGAACAGAAAGTGAAGATATATTGATGAATGAAATCAATGACACAGAATTCAGATGGTCGAGCAAAAGCACTGGTTTCCCTGCTGATGACAACAGCTTTCAGAACAAAATAGCTTGTGCCAGACCTGGGAGAACTGAAAGGCCTGAAAACTGATGCAGAGCTTTCGCTGCTTCAGCTTGTGAGGTAATTATTTTTACATGGTGCTGGGGTAATCTGTATTTTCTGAAATGGTAAAATTATAATAAATCCACTTAGCGGCAAGTGAAGTTTTTTGGTGGAAGGTGTGGGATTAAAGGGAGGGGGTGGAATCCTTCTGTGGATGTCTGGCATAAATTAGCAAAATTGCTAATCTAGGTCCCAACAATCAGTTACAGAAAACAAGCAAAGTAAATCATAATTAAATCTCAAACCTACTTTGTCTCTCTGGAGGGACCATGCAGAATAGTACAACCTCATAACAAAGTGGAACCCTTTTTCTAACATATGATATGATACTAGCATATTAAATAATCTAAAGAACCATTTTTAAATTGAAAGGTGAACTTGCTGTAGAGTATTTAAGTACTCTTGGTAAAAAAAAAAGAAAAAAGGAAAGCTACTTATTCATTCACTCATTTTCAGTAACCATTTTTTCCTGGTGAGGTGTTCTGCTATTTTTTGCTACCTTGCCAGAATTTGCAATTCAGTTATTTTTCAGTTCAGAAATTTTCAATTATATTTGTCAGTTTTTTGCTACTTTGCCAAAATATAATACACTACCACATACTTTTGAATCAATGTTTTAAATATCTGTGCTATCAAAATTTCCTATACTTAGGATCTATGAGAGTCTATTTCCTTGGGGTAGCAGTTTTTTACCACTAGTTTCATGCTGCCAGAAACTGCTGCCTATGATTTTCTATGGGGTAGCAGTTTTAATATAAACATAATGTGAACATGGTGAAAGATACACACTTACTGCGAGACTGCCGAACGCTACGGCATCAAAAGTTTCCGAGGCTGCAGGGGAGTGATGTAAAAGTGATTCACATATGAGCAGTAGTGCTCGGCAGCACATATTGTGTGAGCAATAAAACATAACAGGTGAGCAATAAAAACCCGCAAAAAAATAAAAAATAAATAAAAAATCTGTCTGCAGAACCGCAGTTTTATAACCCGGAGATTTACACTAGCAGTTTCTCAACAGCAGCCGAAGGCCAATGGCATTCAGTGCACGTGCTGACACTTTTTGGGTTTATCTTTACGACAGTGAGGCTAATCAAAATTTCAATGGCTTTTTTGGGGGGTTGGGTTTAGAATTAGGTTATAGTATGCCTTCGTGAACGGTAACATGCATGGTGCCTTAAATAGCCAGCGCAAACGGTTGTTGTCTACATGGGACAATCGCGGAATTAGCTCGTTCACAATGTGTCCTGTGCGCGTGCATTCAGTGCCACTGGCTTGAAACTTCTGTTGTGATAATGCTGCTCTGAAACTGCGGTTCTGCAATCAGGCCCTTCTCGAGCAATTTAGGACAGCCAGTCAACCCACATGCATGTTTTTGGGATATGAGAAAAAAAACACAGAGCCCGGTGGAAATTCATACAAATATGGTAACAACATGCACAAAAACTCTACATAGCTCAGGGTCAAACCCTGGAAGTGTGAGATGGCAACGCTCCCCTCCTGTGCCAAATAGGAACGTTTATGCTGACATCAATATAAAAAAGGACAAAATTGACAAAACTTGAAAAAAATATAATATACTTCTTGCTCACAAAACCTCAATTACGCTACTTCGCTGGAGCACACTCAAATGTGAACTGCACAGTTGCAGACCGCAATTTTACACAAAATAATTTTACCCAAAACAAATGTAAAACAACCTATAATGCCTAACCAGGTAATACCTTTCAAGATAACCAGCTTTAGTTATCTCGATTTTCGAGAATTAAAAACACATGTTTTCTAATAATAATGCAACGTGTTAGTGAGAATGGGGACACGTTTCACATTTCATAAGCTGTCATTCGTTAGGAAAAATGAGTTAGATAATAATGTGTACTCTCACCGCACGCTTCAGAGACGACACCACCACCGAGCTCTTCATGTTAACCACTTCTTCTCCCGGGACTGGAGACTACTACAAAAACCCTTTCTGCTTCTGCAAAAACGTGCAAAAAAGCACAGTCAGTTTCAGGTGACTTCCTGTCATCACTTTGCTAAATGCATCACATGGTTAGTGTTCGCGCGGCGCCTACCATACAGAGGTTGCCTCTTGCATGACGTGATGGAGTGTGTCCGTTCCCTTTCTTCTTCATTCTAGTGAATCTCCAAACTGAGCAAAGAGCATCAGTGCATTAGCTCGAAGAAGAATGAGAAGAAGCCTGACCAACGCCGCCCAGTGGTTCAAACGAGTGCCTGCAACCCACAGCCCTGGACAGAGTCGTTTTACTTTCTGCTTATAACAGCTGGCCTATAACTAATCATCAAAACATTCGGATCAGATGTGTTGAGAATCCTACGCTCAGAATATGGTTCCATGACGAAACCAAGAATGAAAGCCAGTTAACCTAATCTGCATGTCTTTGGACTGTGGGAGGAAACCGGAGCACCCGGAGGAAACCCACACATGCATGGGGAGAACA
>JAQQZX010183387.1:0-19474 GCA_030068355.1 Notoglanidium maculatum
TTGGGCCGGAAAAAATTGCCTGGAAAGCCTTCAAAGACATTGTTGACAATTTTCTGGGCAATTACAGAGCCCCAAACCACATTCAGCTGGTAGACAAACTTCTCAAAGCATATAAGACAATGAAGTGCAACATGTCACTCAAGATTCATTTCCTCCACTCACACTTGGACTTCTTCCCTGCAAATCTCAGTGCTGTCAGTGACGAACACGGTGAAAGGTTTCACCAGAACATTGCTACAATGAAGATACGATACCAGGGCAACTGGAATCCGTCAATGCTTGCTGACTACTGTTGGACACTGCAATGTGATGCACCAGATATTGAACACAAAAGAAAATCAGGAGCTAAACGCTTTTAATTCTGTTGAATTTAATAGCTTATGCAAAACATTAACATGACTAAATACATTGTTGTCAGTAAACATATAAATGTCTATTTCTCAGAGTTCCTACATGATGCAGTAAATCCAAAACAATATTTGTGCATACCCAGTAGGTACCTGTAACAATCAGCAAAAACCTTTCAGGAAGCAAGACTTTTAAAAAAAATTTGTGCAGTGACATCAGTAGTAAGATTGAAGCTAGTTTATTACTTAATTTCTTAAAAAACTCACTTGGATATCCATCTGTACATGGGAATGTCCCAACTTTCGCTTTGATGAGGGTCTATCTAAATCTTCTGGTGTTTCTTCATTTTTAGGATATTAAGATATTCAAAATAGTTTCTAATGTGCAGACAGTTTTAAGATGGTTTCTGAGGTATACAGCTTAGAATAAAATATTTTAAAACAGGAATTTTATTTAACACATTTGTTTTAATCTCTGGGATGTTTTGGTTCAAAGTTTTTTGTCATAGCTGGTGAACTAAGAGTTTTCTAACCTTCTCACCATATTCATAGATTTAATGACATGTTTTGTTAATAAGATTTTCAGTGTGCCTTTTCAGGAGTAGATTATATTATGTCTGTAAAAGTACTAATTGTTTAACAAAGTCTGCTGACTGAAAAGTAGCAAGATATTGTTTGTTAATTCCTCAAACTGAGAAAAACATGATTCTTTCTAAGGTGTGTGCTATAAGTGTGCGATATAATATACTTTATGTATAACTGTGTGCAATACAGTTAGTACTTGCAGATAGATACTTGCCTACACTTAAAGATTGAGACTGTGTCTGAATACCCATGAGGCACTTGCCCCCTGTTTTAGTCCTCAATAATCAAAATACCAAAAAAATAGCCTGCATCTTTTGAATGAGGTAGGGGTAGGGGTAGGGAATCATGAAAGACCAAATGTTTGCTAAGGCACTGTGGTGCTTTATAGGTCATTGGTGGTATTCTATATGTGATACTTTATATGTGAAATTTAATTGCGAGACAATGCAGTGTGAATAAGATAGGTATGATATGGTCAAATCAACTTGTTCTAGTAAGCACTCTGGCTACTGCAATCTAGACTAACTAGATCATAGCTGGGCAGCAAAATGTGCCCTAAACAAATACTTTGCAAATGTGTGTGCGCTAGGAGTCCTTTTATCCCATGGGCTATGATTGTGTGAAATGTGGAATAGATGTGTATAGTCAGAAGTCCGGTGACTGTGAGCATGACAACAAACATGCGCATGGGTTCAGCAGTCTGAGGAGGAATGTGTTCCACTGAGCAGGAGGGTGGAATGATGTCATCAGAAGGGCAGGTTGGAACAGCAACATCACCAGAGACATCCAAGGTCGAGGCAGATTGGACACCAGAGACTCCGCCTGTGGCTTGTGGAGCCTCGGCCTCATCCTCCAGCTTGGATGTCACCTGCATAGTTGCAACTTGTGCCTCTGGTCTAGGCCCAATGTTGGAGGCTGCTATGTCAGGCATGAAGGTGAGAGACGATTACATTGGTTGTGGACATGGCCTTGAAGGTTGCCTTGTCAGCTTGGGGCAAGAGATAGGTTGAGGATTCTGTCTTGTCAGTCTCCAGCTTGAGCTTGGCTGGGGAAGCTGTTTTGTTGGCCTCAGGCTTACAGGCACCACACCACTACCCCCCAACAAAATTTCCCTCATGCCTAGTCAGTTGAAAAGCCAATTTCAAGAGATCAATGAATTCTGAAAAGTTCTCTAGGCCAAGATGTGCCATTGCAAACAGATACTTGTGAGCCAGGACACCATAAATCCTACCTACTCATTCCCTTTTGGCTTGGGTTCTGTCAGGCTCCCATAATAGTGATGGCTCTAGAGCAGGGATCCATTCTCAGGGTATTCTATTACATTGTAGGGAGCCTGGGGATCCATCCACAAATATTGGGGGAATTTGATGGACTCAAAACATTGGCATGGTGACCTTGGCATTGCACCATTCCTGCTTTACTGCTGCATCCATGGTTATGGCGAAGTATTCTGTTATTAAAAAAAGAGGACAAGCAGATGCAAATACAGCTTTAATAGCAAAAATATCAAAGCACTAACCCAATGCAAATACTTTGCAAATGTGTGTGTGTGAGCTGCAACTCCTTTTATACCACAAGCTGTGATTTTTGTGAAATGTGGTAGGTATGGAACAGGAATGCATAGTCAGAAGTCCAATGATTGTGAGCGTGACAACAATTGTGGGTGTCCGGGTGCTGTAGTCTGTAGCAGCCATGGATGTACACCGTGGTGTGCTCTGAGAAGCTTAGTCTGAAAGCATAAGCCAGAAACATATGGCATACCAAACAAGGTGGTGTGCAATGAGGCTGCCAATCACAGAATCTTGGGCTACATCTGTTATCACTTTATGTGAGTTAAACTCCTATACTCTCCACAACACTTTTATCAGATTGTCACGATTCTGCCCCTGTCCGCAAGCACGGCAGACATCATGGACTTAGTCACGTGCGCAATGCTCTCATTGTCTCCGTCGCACATAGAGCGGAAGCGCGCACTAGGAATACAGTTCCCTTGAGCGCACACACCCAGCCAGGTCACATGACCAGTAATTGGATGCCAGTGCTTACAATCTCAGGACAATCAGCCGGTGTTTATAACGACTCTCGGTTGTGCTTTGTATTCGCAAAGCATTAGATTTCCTTCCGTCACGCTATTGCCAAGCCCTGATACCCGTGTTTGTTTTCTCATGTGTTGGACTCTGCTCTGTGTTTTTGATTATTGTCCTGTCTTTCCTCTAATACTCTGTTTGCTGATCACTCGACCCCGTTTCTGTTTATTGGATTACTCTTCTGCCTGACATTTTGTACCTCTGCCTCAGTGTGTGTGTGTATGCATGTTTAAATAAACTCCATGAATTTTACAAATCCGTCCTCTCACCTGCGCATGTGTCCCGCCAAACCCCACCCACGTGACAGAATGCTTCACCAAACCAGTGACGCAGATGGGAGAATCGGAGGGTGGCCGTATGCACACCATGCCGTCCTTCTTTTTACAGAAGGTAGGATTTTGCACCCCGGTACCTTATGATGGAGTGGATTATTCTCCTGGGGGATTTCTGGTCCAATGCCAGCTCTTTTTTAAGTACCTGATGGATCCCAAGCCTGCTGATGACAGCTGTGTACTGTGTATGATTTGCTGGCTGACTGGGCCTGCCTGTGTGTTCGCCGAGAGCCTTATCGGTGTGGAACACCCGTGCCTACAGAACCCCAAGGACTTCGAGGAAGTGCTCGGGGTGTTCTATAAGGCCAGAAAGGAGGCTACCGTTCCAGAGCCCCCTCCAGTGGTGAAAAGAGAGGCCGCAAAGGAGGCTACCGCTCCAGAACCCCCTCCAGTGGCAAAAAGGAGAGGCAACTGCTCTAGAGCCCCCAGAGGCCAAAAGGAAGGCTACTGTTCCAGAACCCATGCTAGAATCCAAGTCCATGTCCTTGCCGGAATCAGAGTCCAAGTCCGAGTCCAAGTCCATGCCGGAGATAAAGCGCACGCCAGAGCCAAAGTCCATGCCGGGGGCAACACTGTCACCAGAGCCTGTGACAAGAAATATGCCTGAACCCACATCTGGATTGCCACAAGGGTCAGAAGCAACTCTAGTCACACTCTCTCCCAGAGCTCGCTCCTGTTCCAGCCAAAGTCACTCTCACGGAGCCCACTCTAGTTCCTGTTCACTCTTCGCCTGAGTATGTGACAAGAATTCTGCCTGAACCCAAGTCTGGATTGCCATAAGGGTCAGAAACAACTCCAGTCACAATCTCTCTCCCAGGGCTTGCTCCAGTTCCAGTTCCTAGTTATGCTCCTGTTAAAGCTAGGGTCACTCACAGGGAGCCTGTTCCAGTTCCAAGTTCCGCTCCTGATCCAGCCAGAGGCACTCACAGGGAGCCAGTTCCAGTTCCTAGTTCCGCTCCTGTTAAAGCCAAGGTCGCTCACAGGGAGCCTGTTCCAGTTCTAAGTTCCGCTCCTGTTAAAGCCAAGGTCGCTCACAGGGAGCCTGTTCCAGTTCCAAGTTCCGCTCCTGTTCCAGCCAGAGGCGCTCACAGGGAGCCAGTTCCAGTTCCTAGTTCTGCTCCTGTTAAAACCAAAGTCGCTTACAGGGAGCGTGTTCCTGTTCCAAGTTCCGCTCCTGTTCCAGCCAAAGTCACCCACATGGAGCTTATTCTTATTCAAGTCACCGGGCCAGAGCCCTCTTTAGTCATGGCCACAAAGATTGTTCACTTCATGGCCACAGAGACTGTTCCAGTACTCATCAATGTTCCAGTTCAGGCTAAAGCAACCATTCTGGTCCGAGTCGCTAAAATTGTTCCTCAAGACATCAAAGAGACTATAAAAGTTATGGAACCGACGCCTGTTCCAGTGAGGGCACAAGTCACAGAGCTTGTTCTAGTGTGAGCACAAGTCACAGAGCCTGTTCTTCTCTCAGTCACAGTGCCAGTTCCTGTACAAGTCTCAGCGCCTGCTCCCATACAAGTCTCAGCGCCTGTTCCCATACTTGTCTCAGCACCTGTCCCAGTGCAAGTCTCAGAGCCTGCTCCCATACAAGTCCCAGTGCCTGTTCCCGTACTCGTCACAGAGCCTGTTCCAGTGCAAATACAAGTCACAGAGCCTGTTCCAGTGCACGTACAAGTCACAGAGCCTGTTCCAGTGCACGTACAAGTCACAGAGCCTGTTCCAGTACAAGTACAAGTCACAGAGCCTGTTCCAGTACAAGTCACAGAGCCTGTTCCAGTACAAGTACAAGTCACACAGCCTGTTCCCGTGCTAATAGAGCCAGCGAAAGTTCCTGTCGCAGCTCAAGTCACAGCACAAGTTCCTGTCAAAGCTCAAGAAACTGAGCCTGCTCCAGTTCCAGCTCCTGTTCCAGTGATGATTACAGCTCAAGCCACAGAACCTGATCCTGTTTCAGTAGAAGCTCCAGTCACAGAGTCCGTTCCTGTCACAGCTCCAGTCACAGAGTCCGTTCCTAACACAGCTCCAGTCACAGATTCCATTCCTGTCACAGCTCCAGTCACAGAGTCTGTTCCTGTCACTGCTCCAGCTCAAGTCACAGAGTCCGTTCCTGTCACAAGTCTCAGAGCCAGTCACAGCTCAAGTCACTGATGCCGCTCCAGTCACAGAGCCTGCTCCTGTTCCAGTCGTGCTCACAGCCCAAGTCACAGGGCCTGCCCCAGTTCCAGTCGCAGCCACAGAACACATCTTGGTTCTAATGTCTCCAGTCAAGCCTGCCTCAATGCCCGAGTTCCTGCCTGAGCCCTCATCAAGACAACAGTTCCACGTGGGGGCTCCTAGTGGATAACCTTATTAGGTGCTCCGGGAGAAGCGCCTTTGGGGGGGGTTCGATCATGATTCTGCCCCTCGCCACAAACACGGCAGGCATCATGGACTCAGCCGCATGTGCAGCCTTCATGGTCTCCGTTACGCATAGCACAGAAGCGCACGCTTCCGCATTGTGGCGCGAACAACATAGGACTACAGTTTCCATGAGCGCATGCTCCCAGCCAGGTCACATGACCAGTAATTGGATGACAGTGCTTCCAATCCAAGGACAATCAGCCCGTGTTTAAAAGGACTCTCGGTTGCGCTTCGGATTCGCGACGCATTAGACTAGCCACTGTGTTGACTGCTGAGCTTTGTCTTTCCCGTGTTTGTTTTACTGTGTTTCAGACTCTGCTCGTGTTTCTGTTCCCTGTTTTTGGAATATCTTTGATACCCTGTTTGTCGATCGCTGGACCCATTTTCTGTTCTTTGGATTATTCTCTTTGCTGCCGATTTTGTACCTCTGCCCATCTTGTGTGTGTGTGTTCATATAATAAACTCCATGAGTTTTACTAAGCCATCTCCTCACCTGCGCATGTGTCCCGCCAAACCCCGCACACGTGACAAATCCCAATGCTGACACACAAGCTCAGCTGGCATATTCGAATTCTGGTTAGTCAAACTGGCCAAGCCTTTTAGTTTAAATGGCCTGTTATTTGTAAATGCCTGGGGCTTGTGACAACTGATAAGCATTGCAAGAGCCCAGAAAGCAAACTGAGTTGCTCTCTAGACAAATTAATGTCTTGGCTTAGGACATGGCTCAGCTGAAATCAATGATCCAAACTCAGAGGTTTTGCATTCCTCACTATAGTCCTCCTTATAGTTTAGTAGCCAGTCATCCTGATGAGGACTTACAAGATGATTCATCACATTCAATTGCAACAGTCTTGGCAGACCACCTCTCAGCCATATCCAGTTCCATGGCATGTTTTCTAACTAATATGATAAATCATGAGTAAGATGGATATTTGCCTGCTTTTCATGCTTGTGTTTTCTGACTGGTGTTTTTGTCAGATAAAGCATTGTTTCAAAAGTGTGCTGCCCAAGCAGTGAGTACAAATGTACTTCAATGTTCTCTGCAATGTCAGGGGACAGGAAAACCTGTTAGAATGGCTTGGGTAACCAGCATGCTGGCTGGCAGCATTAGAGATGATGGAATGACAACATCAACAAAAACATCCAGAAGCAGGATGACCATGCCTGTGAAGTAAGCCTGTACAAGTGACTGGAGAAGCTTACTGTAAAAACTCCAGCCCTCATCAGAATTGATACAGCCCAGGGCACCAAAAAAAACATTTTCTTGCCCATTTTAGAAATGTCCTCAACACAATAAAATCTATTGCCAAGATTTCATTTGGCCTTGAGGCAAGACGGTGACCCATGAAATCATGGGTAATAGACTGGGTGTACTTAGTAATCTGACATCACTTACACTTCCGGCACCTTTGAGGATTTGCCAGGCCAATAACACCAATTCCATGGTACATACTACACCTTAATGGCCATGCTATTGATGGACTTTTTTTGAACACCTCCTTATGCAAGGTGATAGGCAAGGCCAGCTGGAGTGTTTCTTTACCCCCATCTGGATAAAAGACCTCACAAGGAAAATGAGACAGGACCGCCCCTAATCCACTATGGTGAGCATCTCCACCTCCAGAATGAAAGGCAGGGAAAGGCTTACATAAGCCAGAACAGGGGCAACAATGAATTCAGCATTGAATTCATTTGCTGACAGTTCTACAGCTCTTCACAGGTCTTAAAACGGACTCATCCAGGCTGCACTAAAGGTCCACCCCTTGCTAGTGTTAGTGCCTGTGAGTTCTGCTGCCAGTTTATGCAGTGGCAGCTTGCAAGAAGCCAAGAAAGAGTATACTTCTGAGACATGAGTGGGCCATTGCCATTTGGCAACTGCTTCAGTTGTACCTGGGTCAGTTGACACACCTTTACTAGAGATAAGATATTTCACTTCCTGTTGGATAAAGGTTTTTTTTAAGTTTTGCTTTTAGGCCTTCTAAAGAAGAAGATGCAAGTCTGAACTCTCATCCATCCACTATACCTGACCTGCCATTAAACAGGGGACACTTTTTATCTCATAATACAAAAACCAACCTTTGGAGAAAAATAGAAAAATACTTTAAAGTAGACAGTTAATTTGTCTAGACTAATCAAAAAAATCACTCAAGACAACAATATAATGTAATCAATTTAGTAAGGTGAACAGGTAACTAAGTAACAACCAAGAAAATAAAATATATAGCTGCAGAGGCACAAATTACACAAAAAAGAGAATCAACAACAAACTAAAACACACACAAAATAAATAAATAAACTCACAACCAAATGCACAAGACAGCTGAGGGCTACTGGAATATGTAGAGACCTATCCCAAAGAATGCACTATAAACCTGCATGCACAAAGGAAACCAAATCAAATCAGTGATTTAACACCCAAGACACCTAAAGGTTACTATAAGGGGAACTTGATGCAACACTGGAGCATACTCATCACGTTAGTGAGAACATCCAAGATGAAAAATAAGCAGGTCACAACAATTCTTCTCCATGCTGTTGTCAGCAGGGTAAACAAAAATACAGAAAATAAATTTAAAAAACCCAGAGAATGCTTAAAATAATCATGATGCAATACCAGCAAGATTCCAAGCAGCAAACAGGTCAGGAGACCACAATGAGGAGGTGAAGAATGAAATTTATGTGACAACATAGTGGTGGCTACTCTACCTGAAGCACACACTTAGGCAGCACTTACCTTCCTTATATATGCTATCGCTGCCTATGTCTTGTGTGCTAATAATCTAATCCCCAAGCCCAAAACAAATTTAAAAATGCGAATCAGCAAGAGGCAAACTTCCTAATCTGCAACACTTGGTTGGGCAGACCCCTCGGTCAGCCTCAAGCTTGACTATAAAGGCCACTTTGCCTGCCTTGGCTTGGAGGTGTGGAGTCTGTGAACTGCCACTGTATTCAGTCATGCTTTCTCTGCAGAAGTTTGGATTGGCACAACTGACTGCAGGATATTCATAGATAAACTGGCCCCACGAAAAGTTTATAGGGGTAAAGACTTCCTCTGGACTGGGAAGTCTCTTGAGGAGAACAAACCTTAGTGACAGAGCTACAAATTGCCAGTCATTGTTCTCCTTGGCAGGATAGGACAGCCTTCTGGGACAGGATGCTCTGGCCCACAACTAGCCTCACCACTGCTCTGTGCCAGATTCATTAACTAGTTCACAGATATGTACTTGTGGCCTCAAGATACTCAGCAAGACCCTGGTTTCTAATGTGCTTTAACTGGTTATTAGAACACCCTGCCAGCTGCTTCAATGAGCAGGAAACAAGAACTTCTAACACATAGCCACGTATGCCCTTAGGTGAAAAATGTTTCTTAAAATGGTATCCACCTTATAGGCTGGATTGTGTATGTTCTACCGTTCCAAGCAATTTAATGTTCTTTAGAAATTTTTGAACAGTGGTAACTTTATTCTGCCTATTGCAAGTACACCTCATGATGGTGGATAGCATCTCTTTGGAGTCACATATGCTTATAATCACCTTTCTAAAGGTGGAAACATAAGGCCCCTCCATTGCCCCCCCCCCCAAACCAGTTGTGTAAGCATAAATAACGTTATTCCTGCTTCTGAGAGTGCATGAGTTGATTGTAGACATTATTTGCCCAATGTTGTGCTCCAGTATTGTAAACACAATGAATAACAAGTTTAATATTTTTCCTACTCAGCTCAACCTTCAAAATACAATGTGAAGGGCCATGTCATTGGCTGATGAGGTAAATTGGGTGTAATACAGCAGAAAAAATGCTAAACAATGAAGACTTGATTAGAGGTTTAAAAAAAACGCTGCTCTAATTCCTAATTCAATGCAATAGCAGTTCCTGGAGTTCTATAAAGATATGAGATTTAATAGTTTTGAATGTTTTATAAATGAGTCATGGTGAAATATTTAAATTGCCACAGTGGTAATAATATTGTGCAGACGTTTTACTAGAATAGTAATCTTGAATCAGTGGAATATGTCTGTAATAATTTTGCAGGACTTCAGCATTGCATATGTTTGAGAAGGTCAATGCACCATTGCAAAATGTGTGGTATACTGTTTTGCAGTGAAAAATAATGTGTAATGTACTCCAACAGTAGGCTTTCTGTCCACTCAAAATAGACTCCTGAAGACCATTAAAAATGATTTGCATTTACATAGAGGATTTAATATCTCAGAATGTCTTTAACACTTAAAAATGTCAGTATTAATTTCAGAGCACCCTAGTCATTTTAATGTTGTGATTATACTCTGCAATGCCTCCATGACTTCATGAAAGACATTACAGTGTATGAAATTAAGGGGCTATGCAGAGATGTATAGTATTCTTTTAGTATCAGCTACCAAAATCCACAGTAGTTTGACAGAATCAAATTCCTGATAGTTAGCAAAGCTACAATGTAATTCTTTATAAGCATCTGAAAGAGATGTAAAAGATTTTGTTCTTTCTTGTTGATCAGGAGGATCATGTCTGAGTAGAAATAAATGGAAGTGGAATTTAAAATTAGAACAATGAAATGGGCTGGAAATCAGATCCAGTGGCTATCAAAAAGATAAGATAAGTGTTTAAGTGTGTGTGAGCTTGTAAATGGTCAGGTCTGGTGAGTGTTGCTTGATTTCAGCCCAAGGGGGTTCAAGCACTGAACCTCATGCACTGCATAATGTATTTTACTATATTTGCCCTGATATGTTTGATTCAACCCAATTTAACCTGATTTAGTAAGTAATTATCAATCCCTGCATGAGCTGAATATGTTTAGAAAAGTATGCAAGATTTGAGACTTCTGTCACAAACTGTCAAAAAGCACTGAGTTGGGTAGTTTGGCCAACCTGAACTCACAGGAACTGTAATACAGCAATTTTATTATATTTCATAAATATCAACTAAAAGAAAAGCTATGAGAGTTAGCCCCGTCTTTATCCCGTTTTAACCATTTGTACAATTTCATGAACCCATATGATTTCTAGTGAATTTACAATTATGATGCCATGAACATCCAGCAAAGGAATAGTACATTTCTTATAAACAATGCTATCTCATTATTATCACAAACACCAAAAACAGACTCAAGTTAATGCATTCATTCATATTTACAAAGGCCCATGGCCCTTTATAGACCAGATTGAGATCTTTTAAATTATTATGCTGAATAATAAGGTATTATAATCCAATGTGATGTGTAGGAAACCTTCCTTGCTCTTGGTCTCGCTATCACACACACAGACACACACACACACACACACACACACACACACACACACACACACACACACAGTTAAATATTTCATGGTACCTGCCACAAGTGGAAGGCGTTCATGAATAATTTAGATTAATTTAAGTTCTAAATAGTCCATAATATCTCAGACAGGAGTTACCCCAGAAACATTTTAAGCATATTATTACAGCTGCCATTGCTTTTATATGTTAATGCAGAATCCGTTAAAAAAAAATTGTTATTTGTGCTCTTTGAAAAACAATTGAGGTGTGTATGTTACCATGTGTGCTGTGGTGCCAGTCAGGGTTACTGAGCTCAGTATCTCATCCTGTCCTGTATTTCTGTTGCCTAGAATAGATCATTACTCATTTAAAAGGGAGGTTGCTTTAGAAGACGTGATTTGAGTGCATGTGTGTGTGTGGGAGTGTGTTGCACTCTGGAAACACCTGGACCAGATAAAATACTCATGCAAAGCTTTGTCTATAAGCATGTTTTGTAGGTTCACAATGAGAGTGTGCTCAGAAGTGATATGATTAGTTGTTTGCCTAGAGAAAGTGGGTATGGGTTTGATCATATCGCTAAGGAAATGCTATGCATCAAACAATATGGTTGATTCCCTTTCAGCCTTGTCGAAATCAGTGCTCCATTTCTAGGACCTACTTCCTGAATTATAACTTGTCCGCTATGTATAAAGATCTCATAAGGCAAATCAGTTGTTAGGACAGGAAAAGGATACACCCATATATTCATACATCTACGTATGCACAAATAGAGAAACTTCAAAATGAAATGAAATTTATGTCACCAAAATGTCACCATTCAAGGAAGACTCAAAAGGAGTCCAACTCTCTGTGTAAAGAGCCAGACACTATCATCTGTCCAGCTGGTAACCTCTTTCTTTATGTCTCTGCTTGTGTCTGTCCATCTCTTTCTATTCAACTATTTCATACCCTTCATACTTTGACCACCTTTGCTAGTCATTTTTTGACAGACCATAATAAAAGATTTCTTCAGCAAAGCCCCCTGTCACAAAGCAGATAGATGGATGCAAGTGCAGTCTCCATTTTTACTAAAACCAGTGTAGCAAGCAAACCAAAGAGCTAATGAATATTGAAGTAGGCAATTGGTCAAACAGGATGAAAACCTGAAGAAGGCAATTGGTCAAATAGGCATAATCTAGACAAGACTAAATCGATAAATTGGAAGTTGGCTACAGGCAAAACACTACACCAAACAGGCAGAAAATAGGATTGGATCATCAAAGGTAACCCAGAGAGTCAACGTTATTTAAAGGGAACTCTATGATTGAAAAAACAGTTTAGTGCCATTTGTAACCAGGTGACTATGAATGGGGATAAGATCATAACTGGAGATGATTTAATAAGGTGGAAAGATAAAGATCATGGGAGTTGTAGTCAGTGTTACATGCCAAGGTGGCCTCATCATTTCATAATGTTAGAACAGAGCTGATTAAACTTAAACATGAAAATTTACAATCAATCTTAAAACAGTTATATTATTATATTGATACTGCATAATTCAAACGCAGATATTTATTATCCAGGGACATCCACATCTGTTGTTGTCTGAAGCTTCTCAATGGATATGCCAAATGATACCACGTTTTGACCAGGGATAGTGCTTTATCCTGGCTACTTGTTACACGTTTCACATGTCTCTGACTCTGTTTTCACTTGTAATTAAATGCATCTTGAGCTATCTGATCACAATTGGACAGTGCTAAATATAAGAGTAAACAACCACCAAGATGCAATTAAGATGCATTCACACAAACCAGTTGCCGCGATGGTCTGGGACGCTTTTGACCACATATCTTTTCTAGTGTAAACACTAATGCATCCTGATGTGTCCCTGACAAAAACATACACAAATACAAAATACACCATTAATGCAGGACGAGGTGGTTGTTTTGGTATCAGCACATCAATGCTTGAAAAAAATGGAGAGGAGCGCTGATGTACATGGTTGGCAAGAAAATAAAGTAGGTACATTGCAGTTTTGACATTTTACCATAACCATGTAGGGACCTTTGCCCTTCTAGTGGAAGTGATGTAGGCAGTAATGAAATCTGAACACAAGTGGTCAACTGGACACCTTGGAGATGCATGATGGACACAGGTGTAAACAGCGATGTGTCTTGGCTGTCCACCTTGTGACCTGATCACCCAAGACACATTTTAAAACCAAGTATAAACAGGGCATCTGTGAGCTCTACTTCCAAAAGAACTAGAAGTTGCCAAGACCAGACTTTGGAAATTAGTAACTCTGTAGTGTTCTCCTATAGGCAAAGATAGAGATCATTTCACTAAACAATAAGGCTGTTCTTGGTAAGATCATCAAAGTACACTTTTTTCAAGTTAGTTTTAAAGTTTTAGTTTCGAAATTTCAGGTTACAGAATGACAGCACTTAAGAGGAGAGCACAGAACCATTCTTAGTTCACACTACTCAGACAGGGGAGGTGATATTTTTCACCTCAAATGCCACTGAACAAAGGCGAAGCGATGTATTCCTTGTTTCCCTTAGCCTGGCAGAAAATGTTAAAGCAAATAACTTCATTCTGCCACAGCTTCCTGGTGAGATGAAAAGAACTTAGGGACATCTGGAGGGCAGACATTGCCAGGTAAAGGGAATAAGATACCCAAAGACAGCACAAGAGAGTTAGCTTTCACTGGAGGCTAGCCAGGATCAAATGAGACACTTATTAAAACCACCTTACACAGTTTTCTGGAATTTTGGCCTACTATAGGAACACTCTTCAAACAGATCCAGGGCTTTGTACAACACACATTCCTGACCACTGATTGGCTCCAGGTGCTGGCAAACTCCTTTTATTTTTTTAAATACCTTTTTTGATCACTGAATCACCTAAACCATTCTCATGTCTCTTGCTCAGAAAATGATGTTCCCACATGTAGGTAAGTTTATTGCTCTTTGGTTGGCCTGCAAACTCCTGTAACACCCTTAAATACCTCTTAACATAAATACACCTACACACAGTTTCAACATAAGTACATGTAGTTGCACCTCAGTCACACCCTGGAAAAGACTAATCATATTTGCTGAGGTCGCTATGTTAAGAGTGGTTAAGAGGAAGCCATTTCTTGAAAATGCCTGTAAAAGCTTGTCTAATTCAGACCTGAGTAGCTAAAGTTACCAACTCACCACCATACTCCTACAGACACTTAAATGCTTTCATCTTTAATGTACACAGAAATTGAGGATGCCATATAGCTTGTCGGAGTGTTTTCATATGAGAATAGAGTAAAACATGCAATGGCAAAAATTTTCAATACATAATTTCACAGCTCCAAAGAGCAGTGTTGGCGTTTTGCTGATATACTGATACTTATACGATGCCTTCTTATTAAACCTTAAGAATCTTTGTCACACTGTGATGGAATGGAAGGATATCTGATCATCCCAGCTACAGAGCTCATTATTCCCATGTTAATTCTCATTATATTTTCATTCAAATCACATCACAAATACCAAGTTCTTACAACAGTGACATTAATCATTATGCTTTAACAGTGATAGCATATAATACTGATCCTGCCATTTTATTTCTCATATTGTTAGGTTGGACGCTACATGTTTCTCTAAACTATATATTGGTAAAATGTGACTGCACTCTCTATTCTCTCATTTAAGTACTGAATGATGCTATAGATTCTGCTCTGTGAGGTTAACCCAAGTACATACTGTATAATTTCATTGGTCACCATGGCTTGAATAGCATTAGTTGTTATTTATCAATAAATTGTTAGAGTGATTGCTTATGTTTATTTTATAACAATACACTTAAGCACAGATAATCCCATTTATTTATTCTGGTAGAGTGCTGCTCATCAGCACATTGTGGGAAAATGTAAATAGCACAGGCTCTTATTATAATCATTGCCTTTCAGGAAGTTTGTGTCTCACTGTTTGCAATTATAAACATTCTTCTCCTTCATAGCAGACAAGGTAAACCATGTTTTGTGTAATTGTAATCATTCCCTTTGAAGCTTGATGCATTATGTTCGACATACTAGAGTAATAACAAACTGTGTGAAACATTATAAGATGTACTGTATTTTGACAAGTGTGCTTTGATGGAATGTAAGGTTGACCTTACATTCATACAAGTATATATAGACATATACATACAAGTATTTTAGGACATGGCTTATCTGGCTAAGGGAACAGTTATCCAAAATTACATTTCCTCTCATGTCAAACATATTGTCTCCACAATTTGCAAAACCAATTAGAACTGTATCATAAATGAGAAAGTAACAGCTATTCTGCTTTCAAAAATTCAAATCTGAATGCTACACCTGACTCTGGTACTTGTGTAAAGTAACACAAAATTTTTCAACAATTAAAATGAGTCAGCTTTAATGTGCTAGTCTACTACTGTTTTTAATTTTGTAAAGTACTTTTGTAATTTTTTATGTAACAGTATGCCATACAGTGGCCACATGACAACCAAGACTGGTGATTTTCTGCTGTAGCCCATCTACCTAAAGGCTGGCAAAAATGCTTTTCTGCCTACTATGATTGTAAATAGTAATTATTTGAGTTATTTGAGTAGCCTTAATGTCAGCTCATACCAGTCTGGCAATTTTGACACTTACTGGATGAACTGACACTCCCTGGATGTTTTTGGAAGGTTTATTGCCAGATGGCTTCTGTTTTGAGACATGACTGGGGCTGTTGTTGCTATGTGGAAGTTACTAACCCTAACCGTAACCAAGGGTGTTACTGTTTTGCTAGTTATTGATTGAAGATGACATTTTGTACTTTGTGATGGTGATGACCACCATTTTCATGCAAAGATATTACTCTGTTCAGACTGACACTGTGTGTCCCCACTCATATACCTGTTAGAATCTAGGAGCATTATGAAAGCTGCTCGAGTGGCAAAGTAAGCAAGCCGTATTCCTTGGCTTCCCATCTACGGTCAGGAATTTGAAACAGGGAGGGTAATATAATGTAATGAATTTTGCGCTAAAGGAAATTTCTCCTGGCTGTAAAAAATTATTTTAAAAGTAAGCTAGGTTGTTCAGTCCAACAAAGCCAGCTATTTTGTCTCAGAGATTTCACCATGATTTCATTTAATCATGAAATAATCAAGGAATACTTATTAAAATTTTCGTTGACAAAATTAACACTCTTGAACCAGATGCCCTGTAGAACTTTCTAACAACTTTCTATATAACGCGAGTCACTAAGCAAACTATGATTCAAATAACATCTTTGCCAATTCAAGAAACTGTTATTTACAGTTGATAATAGCCATCCAATACTATTTTATCCAATTTAATTCAGTTTTATAGTTTGTTACATTGCAGAAAGATTCAGCAGTTTGCTGGGCATGCTATCATTATCTGCTATAAACCTGGGACCAGAACTCCTGCGAGTGAAAAAGGGGTCCTTTAAGTAGCAATTTATTATTAATGCCAATAAAACTTCATACACACCATGGAGAAGAAGGTTGGAAGCCAAGATCACGAAAGCCTGGAGGGACATCAGTCAGCTAGCAGAAGTACATAAAGGAGTCATGAGAGACAGGTCCTGGTTCATAAAGAAGTACAACAAGATGTCCATAAGTGAAGCTCTGGAGACTGCCAAACAAAGACTCACAGCTCTGGCAACAAGACTGAAGAGATACACCACGGAAGCAGAGGCCAAAGAACCATCTAGGGTTTATTCACAGCTGCAAGGGAATAACAGCAGAGAAAGATTAAACCCACCCAGAGCTGAGACTGAGAAGTACTGGAAGAACATATGGGAGAAAGAGGCATCACATAACACCAATGCCAAGTGGTTGAAAGACCTAGAAGCAGAACACAGCGATCTCCCAGAACAAGAATCAGTCACCATCTCCAAGGCAGATATCCAGCAATGAGTCTCAGGCATGAAGAACTGAACAGCACAAGGACCTGACATGATACACACCTACTGATTGAAGCTAACTGCACTGCATGACCACCTGGCAGCTCAAGTGAGTGATACAATCACCCAGACTGGCTAACACAGGGTAGGACCATCTTGATCATAAAAGATCCCCAAAATGGCACACTGCCATCCAACTACAGGCCAATAACCTGCCTCTCCCCAACATGGAAGCTCCTCTCAGGCATCATAGTAGAAAAGCTATGCAGATACATGAGTCAGTATATGAGCAAAGCTCAGAAAGTAATTGGAACCAACACCAGATGGTCAAAGCATGAGCTTCTGTTTGATAGACCAATTTCTCAAGACTCTAAGACTAGGCAGACCAACCTGAACACTGGATTGACTACAAGAAGGCCTATTATTCTATGCCGCACATGTGGATACTAGAATAGTTGGCACTATACAAGGCTGACAAGGCACTGATAAGCTTCATCAAAACTTAATGCATCTATGGAAGATAACACTGGAAGCCAATTCCAAGGTAATTGCACCATTGCAAAGCCAAGTCACCATAAAGTGCTGTATATTCCAAGGTGATGCACTGTCCCCACTGCTGTTCTGCATAGGCCTGAAGCCATGAGAGGGAAGGTGTTCAGGACTGAGGAAGTGGAGTTACCAGAGGGCAAAATAGCAGATATATGTGACAGGTACAAGTACCTTGGTATGCAACAGGCCAATGGGAATCAGGATGAGGTTGCAAGGAGATCAGTCACAGCCAAATATCTCCAGAGGGTCAGACAGGTGCTCAGAATCCAGATCAATAATAGAAATAAGATCTGAGCCATCAACATGTACACACCCTACCAACCATTAGATACCCAGCTGGAATAGTGAGCTGGCCACAGGATAAAATAGATGCCACTGATGTCAAGACTCCTCACGATGCATGGAGGGTTTGACCCAAAGTCCAGCTCTCTGAGACTCTATGAACAATGGATAGAAGGGGGCAAGGATTAGTGAGTGTCTGAGCCACTATCCAGAATGATAGTGATAAACTAATGAAAGAGTGTCTCCGGTAGCAGAAGGACAGTCAGGAGGAAATGGAAGCATTGTGGAAGACCAAGCACCTCCATGGAATGTACCACTGACAGATAGAGAAGTAGCGGACATCAGGAAATCCTACCAGTGGCTAGAAAAAGCAGGCCTTAAAGACAGCACAGAGGCTCTGATCATTGCAGCAAAAGAACAGGCCTCAAGAACCAGATACCCAACCCTACCATCCCCCAAGTAGGGGAAGTGAGAGGAGGATTTTATATATCCTGTATATATAAAATCCTCCTCTCACTTCCCCTACTTGGGAGATGGTATGTGTGTGTGTATGTCTTCCTTAACCTGGGGTCCTCTACCAGAGGCCTGGGAGTCTGAGGGTTTTGCACTGTATATTAGCCATTCCTAGAACTGCACATGACTGTGTAGAGACCTCAGTTGTTGTACCTTGGAGCCATTTCCCAAGTTTGGGAGTCCTAGCCCTTAATGCTTCTATTACCACTTGGACCATTTTGAACTTCACCTTCCACATCTGTTCCATTTGTTTCTTCAGGACTTGGTACATCTCAATCTTCTCATGCTCCTTTTTCTTGATGTTACGGTCAGCTGGGATTGCCACATCTATCACTACTTCTGTTTTCCGCTCCTCATCAACCACCACTATGTCTGTTTGTTTGGCCAGCAGCTGCTTGTCTGTCTGAAACTTGAAGTCCAAAAGGAGCTTAGCTCTTTTGTTCTCAACCACTTTAAGTGGTGTCTTCCATCAGGAATTGGGAACTTCTAGCCCATACTTGGCACAAATGTTTCTGTACATCATTTGGTTATGAATTTCAGTATATGCTATCCCAGCTTGCATCTTGTATGTGATGGACATTCTCAGGGGTGTCTTTGCACAGCCTGTACCTTGGGTCCTGTCTGCTGTGGTAGACAGGTGCCTATACAGATCTGATTCTTGAGGCCTGTTCTTTTGCTGCCATGACCAGAGCCTCTGTGCTGTCTTTAAGGCCTGCTTTTTCTAGCCACTGGTAGGATTTCCTGATGTCAGCTACTTCTCTATCTGTCAGTGGTACATTCCATGGAGGGGCTTGGTCTTCCACAATGCTTCCACTTCCTCCTGATTGTCCTTCTGCTACCTGAGACACTCTTTCATTAGTTTATCACTATCATTCTGGATAGCGGCTCAGACACTCACTAATCCTTGCCCCCTTCTATCCATTGTTCGTAGAGTCTCAGAGAGCTGGACTTTGGGTCAAACCCTCCATGCATCATGAGGAGTCTTGACATCAGTGGCATCTATTTTATCCTTTGGCCAGCTCACTATTCCAGCTGGGTATCTAATGGTTGGTAGGGGGCATACATGTTGATGGCTCAGATCTTATTCCTATTATTGATCTGGATTCTGAGCACCTGTCTGACCCTCTGGAGATATTTGTCTGTGACTGATCTCCTTGTAACCTCATCCTGATTCCCATTGGCCTGTTGCATACCAAGGTACTTGTACCTGTCACATATATCTGCTATT